>JABUQX010077051.1:0-66976 GCA_015478945.1 Trachelipus rathkii
AGAAGAGAGAGATATCTCCGAAAAGTAGAGAGTAACGTTTTTTGCCTCGAGTGAACCGTAGGAGGGTACCTTTAATATTTTTTTTTACGTTAATTTTTTAAATGTAGCAAAAAATCGCTCACAGCCTATAGGAAATAGGGGTGTGCGTATTTTATAATTAATTTTTGTTAGTTATCTAAAATTATTTTTCATAGAAAACTGAATTAAGGGAGACTAATTAAGATATATATAGTATGATAAATATATATAATATATTATAGTATATATTTATTATTATATATATATATATATATATATATATATATATGTGAGTTATATATTATATTTATATATATATATATATATATATATTTTATTATATTATTTAAATATATTATATATATATATATTATATATATAGTATATATAAAGTATACTTGCCTCGAAAAAAAGGGACAGAAACGAAAATTTACTTTTGAACATCTCCGAGAAGTAAAAAGTTTAGTTATTTTGTGTTATTTTAGGAGGGAAGTGGGGACTTTAAGATTTTCTTTACGTCGATATTATATAAGAATTGATATTTAGGTATTCAATATCATAATGTTTATTTTTTTCTTGTTCTTAATTTTTCCTAATTTTCATCATAACTTTATCGTGAACTTTTGTTTTTTTTCGTCAAAATACGATAGTGACGTTTGTAATTAACGAGACGATCCTCGGAGGGGATAATGAGGCCTGTTTCCTCTAAGGCGTCACTACTTTACGGCGTCACTATAATATATGACGTTTTCTCGATTACCATAAAACGACCTCGAACGACAAACGGCAATATTTTTAGGGATGAACTATCGTTAAGCGTATTGAATTATTATTATAGGTGAGTTTATTTTTCTGTACCGTTTATAAGTCGGAAGTATAAGTTAAAATTTGAATAAAAATTTCAATCTTTTTCAATGACAATTTTTGGAGAGCTATTTTGATTTAGACCTTTTGAGTTATTAACGGTTCCGATGGCGTGATATTGGAATATTATTAAGCTTTACTGCTGATTCTATAAAAATGGATTCTAAACGCGTAGGGTCATTTATTTTGGGCTTTTACGAAACATCACTATATGAACGAGGACCGTTTCGCTTAAGAATGGAAAAGGGTGCAATATTTTTTATTTTTTTTAATTTAGTTTACCCTAGATTATTTTTTTGTAGAAAGCTATTTAAGGGGGACTAAACTATATAAAAAAAATTAATATATAATAATATAGTATAGGATCATGATAAATAATTAAGAATTTAAGAAAATTAAGAACGAAAGAAAAATAATTCCAATATGTGAATAACTTATATTAGCTATTCTTTAAAGACTTAAGTTTCCGTAATTATATTTTTTTTGGTTTCCTCCTCGGGAAAAAAACTCGCTTAAGGAAACAAAATTTTTTTTGCACCTCTCCCGATAAGTAGAGAGTAACGTTATTCGTGCCCCGAGTAAACCGTAGGAGGGTACCTTTATATTTTTTTTTTACCTTAATTTTTAAAGTGTAGCAAAAAATCCGCTCAAAGCCTATAGGAAATAGGGGTGTGCGTAGTTTTTATAATTAATTTTTGTTTAGTTACTCTAAAAATATTTTTCAGGAAAACTGAATTTAGGGAGACTAATTAAAAAAATAATATATATATATATATATATGTATATATATATTATTATATATAATATATATATGTGAGGTTAATAATTTATATATTATATATATATATATTTATATAATAGTTATATATATATATATATATATATATTATATATATATATATTTAATAATTATATAATTATATATATATATATATATATATATTATATATATAATATATTAATATATAATATATATAATTAAATATAATATTATATGATATATATGATATTATATATTATATAATATATATTAAAGGTAAACACTTGCCCTCGAAAAAAACTCGCTTAAGAAAGAAAATTTTTTTGCAAAATTCTCCGAAAAGTAAAAAGTTACGTTATTTTTGTGCTCCGATCGAAGCGTAATACGTAATTTCAATTTCTTCGTCGATATTTTTATATTAAGTATTGATTTATTTACTCAAAATCTTAATTGTTTATTTTTTTCTATGTTCTTAATTTTTCCTATTTCATCATAACTTTTATCGTGACTTTTCTCGTTGAGGGGAATGCAATCGAGGCCGGGTTTTCTCTCTACGGGCGTCACTATAATATTAGATGACGTTTTCTCGATTAACATAAAACGACTGAACAGTCAACTGCATATTTTCAGGGATGAATCTATTCGATAAGCCGTAATATTTTTTATAGTGACGGTTTATATCTTTATCGTTATAAGTCGAAGTATATGTTTAAATTTGAAAAAAAAAAAATTCAATGTTTTTTCAGAGGTCGACTTTTGGAGAGCGATTTGTATTTAGACCTTTTGAGTTTAAACGGCTTTCCCGATGAACGTAATTGGAACTATTATGTAGCTTAACGACGTTCTAAAGCGTAAAAATGGATTCCTAAAGAACGCTTAGAGTCATTTATTTTTGGCGGTTTTTACGAAACGTCACTATATGCCGAGGACGTTTCTGAGGTAAATGGGCGTCGTGCAATATTTTTTTGTATTATTTTTTTTAATTTAGTTGACCCCTATTAATTTTATTTATCGTAGAAATCGGAATTTAAGGGAGACTAAACTAATAAAAAAAAAAATTAATATAAAATAATAAGTAGTATGATTATGATAAATATTAAGAAATTTAAGAAAATTTAAGACGAAGAAAAATAAATATCAATATGTGAATAACTTATTATTAGCACTTTCTTTAAAGATTTAGATTCCGTAATTTATATTTTTTGGTTTCTCTCGGGAAAAAAACTGCTTAAGGAACCAAAAATTTATTTTGCAACATCTCCGAGAAGTAAAGAGTAACGTTATTTCGTGCCGCGAGTGAACCGTAGGAGGGTACTTTATATTAATTTTTCGTTAATTTTTAAAGTTTTTTTTAGCAAAAAATGTAAGGCTATAGGAAATGGGGGTCGTGCGTCGTTTTTATAATTAATTTTAGTATTTCTAAATTATGTTTTCATAGAAAAATATTATTTTAAGGAGACCTAAATTAAAAAAAATAATATATATAATATATCTATAGTATAGTATATATATATTATATATATATTATAATATATATTATATATATATATATATTATTATATATATATTATATATATATATATCATTAATATATATATTATTATATTATTAATATTATATATATATATATATTATATATATATATATATATATATATGTTATATAGTATGGTATATATATTATATATATATATATATATATATATATTTAATATATATACTATATATATATTATAATAATATATATGTATATATTATTATAATATATATATATATTTATATATATCAGTATAATATGATATTATATATATATATATATATATTTATTAATAATATATATATATATATTATATATTATTATATTAATATATTGGTATATATATAGGCCTGGTGTTTTTGTAGTTTTTCTGTGTTTGTGTAGTGGTTATTGCAGTTTTGTGGGGTTTTGGTGGGTTGTTGTCGCGATGGAGTGTGATATGATGGGTGTTACAGAAAATGGTGGTTTGGGGTTGGTGGCAGTTACCGAAAGGATTTGGGTAAGCTATAAAATATGGTAGGTGTATTGGGTTGTTTGGATAGTGTGTGAGTTTGTGTTGGGTGGGTAGTAGGGAAGTTTGGTATTTGTGTGTGGTGGGTGGTGCGGTTGTGATTTAGTTGTTGTGTTGTTTGTAGTAGATGGTTTGATTATTGTTGTTTGTTGTGCTAGGTGTGTTTTTTTGGAGAGTTGTGGTTGGTTAGTGGGTGTTTCGTTGGATTTAGATTGGTGAGATGTGAGTGGTGGGTGGGGGTTTTTGTAGTTGTTTTGGGGTGTGTTTTCGTGTAGATTGTTTGGTGGTTGTGGTGGCTGATAAGCTAGTGTGTGTGAGTGTTTGATCGTTCTTTTTTGTGCTGTGTGTGTTCTCTGATATTGTCTGCTTTTGGCGCGTGTATTTGGTGTGTGTGGGATGAGTGACTTAGTTTATGGGAGGGCGGCGGGCGTTGCGGGTGTAGGATGTGTGTCAGTGTGTTTGTAGAGTGGTTCTGTCTGTGTGGGGGAAGTGTTAGATGGGGAGTGGGTTGATGGGATCTGTTGGAGTGATCTTGTGTTCGGCTGAGGTGCGTGGAGATGGTGTGTTCGTTATGGTGTTTGTGTGGTGCGTGGTGTATTTTTTAGGATGGTGTGGATGTTATGTGTTGTGTGTATTGGTTTTAGGGGAGTCGGTAGCGATGTGAGGTGTGTGAGTAGTTAGTATGTAAGTAGTTTTGTGATGTGAGGATGGTTGGTGTGGGTATTTGGTAATGTATATTGTTGTTGGTTAGGGAGTTGAATTGTGGTTTGTGGTTATATTGATGTTGTAGGAGTGTGAGAGGGTTGGTAGTTTGTGTTGTGGGTGTGTTGTTTTGCGTTGTATGTGTTTGTATGTTGTTTGATGGTTTGGAGTGTGTGGGGAGGGTGATCCCGTAACATGTGGATGTATGTATTGTTGGTGTGTAATGGGTATGAGTATGTTGATTAGATAGGTATGTTGATGATGCGATAGGTGTTTAGTGTGATTGGGGTATTGTTCTTTGTCTTGGGTATTGAGGTTGATACTGAGTGGTTGTTGTTGGTGTAGAAGGAGCTATTGGAGTGGATTAGGTATGTCGGGTTGGTGGTATTTAGGTCGTGGATGGTCTTTTGTGGTAGTTAGTGGTTGGGGTGTGTTGGGATGGCTAGTGCGATATGGCTCGTTTTGGTGGTTTTGTGTGTTGTTCTGGTTCGTGTAGATTGTGTTAGAGGATGTTGTAGATGAGAGTGCTCTGTGTCTGCGATGGTGTGTGGCGGTGTGATGATGAGAGTTTTCTATGTTGGTGTAGTGGATTTCTTTTGTTTGTATGTCTGTTTGAGGGGACGGTTTGTTGTTGGTGTGGGTGTGTGATGTGTGTTGGTGGTTGTTGTGGCATGAGGGGGACGAAGATTATCTTCTTAATGCACCTTTCTTCCTCGTCTCTGCCAAGCTCCCTTTCTCTTTCTGCCCCCTTCGGTTTTCCTGCCTCCCTCCCGTTTTCTTCGGTCTCACCCGCCGTGGCGGTTCCCCCCCCCTTCCCCCCTCTCTCCGTCCGCTCCCCCCCCGGCTCTCCTTCCTCCCTTGCCCCTCTGCCCCACCCCTCTTCCCCCTCCTTTCCTTTTTCCTCTCGTTTACCCCTTTCTTCCCCCCCCCGTCCTTCTCTCCTCCGTCCCCTTCCTCACTTTTTCCCTTCTATCCCCCTCCGCCCCCCCCCTCCGCTTGTCCCTCCCCGCTCTCTCTCTCTCTCCCTTTCGCTCTCTCTCTCTCTCTCTCTCTATCTCTCTCTCTCTCTCTCTCCTCTCTCTCCTCTCTCTCTCCTCATCTTCTCGCTTCGTCCTCTCTCTCTCTCTCTCTCTCTCTCTCTCCCCTGTGCCTGTGTGTGGTGTTTGCCTGTGCCCCCGGCCTCGGTCTTTTGGCCTGCTGGTCCTTCGCCCGCGGCGGTTCCTCGGTCCCGTGCGCCGTTTCCGCTGGTCTCTCCGGTTCCCTGCCCTTCCTGGTGCCCGCTCCCGCCCGGCTTCGGCGCTGGTGCTTGCTTGTGCCTTTGGCCGTTGTTTCCTCCCGCGTTTCTGGGCGGGTCTCTGGTTGCCGCGTGCTCGGCTGCGCGCCCTCCTCGTCCCTTCTCGTCCGGTCCGCCCTTCGGGGACGCCTGTGGTCGGCCTTTTGGGGGCCTTCGTTGTTCTCTGCGTGGTGTTCGGGGCCGCTCTCTTGCGGTCCTTTTCGTCGCCCGTCGTGCGTTCGCTTGCTTCTGGCGGGTCTCTTAGTTCTGGCGGGCTTGTGCGGCCCGACCATCTCGTACCCTTCTTGTATCCGGTCACGGGCGCTTCGGGGCCCTGTCTGGTCCTCTGGTGCTCTTCGTTCCTTGCGTTGTTGTCGGGCCGAGTCTCTGTCTTGGTCTCGATCGTGTTCCGCCCGCGTGCGTGCGCAGTGCCGCGCCGGCCGCTTTGGTGCCGCCCCGCGGTGCGTTTTCGGCGTGGTTCTCGGCTGTGCGGCTCCATCTTTCCTTTGCCCCCTGCTGTGCGAGCCCTGCCCCGCCGTCTTCCTGTCCGTTCCGGTTTTGCTCGCTTTGCCCCGGGACGTATGCTCGCGCTTTCCTCCGGCCGATCCTTCGTGGGCGTGCTGGCCGGTGTTCCTGCTCTGTGGTCTCTAGGTGGTGTCGGGCTTCTGCTGCCTACCCGTCTTTATTGACCTGGGTGCCGGGCGTGTGTCCGCCTCCCTGGGTGTCCCCGTGCTTGGTTGTCGCTCCTTCTTCGCGGTCGTGCGGCAGGGCTGTGTTCTGGTCCCCTTCGGTTTCTTCCCCTTGTCTGCTGGCGATGTGGTTCCTGCCTGCCTCGCGCTGGGGGTGCCGGTCCGCTGGGTGTTCCTTCTGGCGCCTGGCGGTTGCGTGGGCCGGTGGTTTGGCCCTCGTCCTCTTCTCTGCGGCTGCTTTGGTTTTGTGTGGGGTGCATCTGCCGCGTGTTGCGCGGCATGTGTGGTGAGTGCGATTTGGCCGGGTCCCTGTACCAAGCGGGGTTTGTCCACGTCCCCCTCGCTCGCGCGTCGGTTGTGCGCTGACGCCCGTCCTCGGTTGTGCCGCTCCGGTTTCGCTGGTGCGCCGCTGGCCCCCGTGTCTGCGTTTGCCTCTTTTCCCTCCTCTTCCTCTTCTTTGCGGTGTCTCGTTGCCCCCTCCGTGTCTCTCTCTGCTTGGTTTTTTGCACTTCCTTCCCAGCCCCTTTCTTCCCTTTTGCGCTCTTCCCACTCCCGTTCTCCTCCCCCCTCTCCTCCTGATCCCCTTCTCTTCTTCTCGTCTCCCTTCCCACATCCCGCCACTCGGCGTGTTCTCATTCCGTGCACCTCCGCCCTACGCTCCCCTTTGTCCTCTGCTTTCTCCCCGCTTCACCTCCCTGCCCGTCTGTTCTTTTCGTTCTCTTGCCCATTTTTTTCCCTGCACTGCTCCCCTGTCCAATCTGCTGTTTGATTTGTTGCTTCGTGTCTAGTTCCTTGGTCTCGGTGCCGGACCCTTGGCTTTCGCGTCGTGCGGCTAATGTCTCTTCCTTCTTGCATTTTCGCCTGTTTTTTCTCCATCGCTGTCATTCCCTTGCCGGCCGTGGTCTCACCCCTTGACCGGCAGTTATTTCCCCTCACCCAGCCAGCGCAAGACGTCACCTTTCATAGTTAAGCAATCTCCGGTTGAAAACAGATTGAAACCGTCAATCGTCAAGATTATATGCTGCGATAAAGTCATCAGTCTGCTCCCTCGCTAATCAATGGCTGTTTGTGACACACTATTTTAAGATTGATATTTGTACATTTGATACTTTAAAGTACCGGGTGTACTGGCCAAAAATACCGTATTTGAAGTTTGATGGAGTATTACTTTTATAGTCTATTGAAAGCTCGAACACTGGGAGTTGCCGTTCGCTTGTTGAGATCTTTTGTCCTATAGTTTCTTAGTTCTATGATTTTTAATTATTGGCACTCTCAAAAATTATCAATTCTTTCCGCATATTGTGCCATATTTTTAATTTCCTGCGAAATTATTTGCTAATTTGGAAAAAATATTTCTGAGTTTTTGAAAAACTTATATAATATATATATAGTGATATATTTATATATATAGTTATAATTATATTAATGTATGATATATATAATATTACTATAGTTGTAGTAGTATCCTATATTAGGCGTTAATTAAGTTATACTATTGGTGTTGATTATACTATCGATACTGATAGACTCACTGTTGCTCGAGAGTATATTACTGGTTCGGTTATATATGGAAATGGTTAGGAGTGTGTTAATTATTGCGGTATATTTCATAGTATATCTGAGTAATGGATTTGTAATACACAGCCGCCAGACAAAAAGTTGATGACCAGATATTGCTAGTTATAGCAAATCTGAAAGTAGCTTTTATAAAATTGAAAGAGCTGAGCATCTTGCCCTACAGACAAAGGAGCCATTAGTATCTATTGCGTCTAATGTTTTACGATTCTAATGTCTCACTTTTCATGTGTTATGCTCTATAGGGTATTATGCAACATAACTGTCGTGGGTGAGTTTGCAGAGGTGTATGTAGAGTGTAATTTCAGGGTTATTAGATCATATGGCTATATGTGCAATGTCTTATAAAAACAAGAGTAGTTCTGGTTTTGTTGCCTATTAAATGTAAACTTATATTATACTACGGGTAGTTGAAATGACTGTAATTAGTATACAGCGGACTTACTACGAAGGAATAGAGCCGTTAAAAAATCGGGTCAAAGCATAATGTAAAAGATAGCAAAAGATTATATATAGTGGTGGTACAGTAATTAGTGATTAATATAGATTAGTAGCCATGAGTATATATGACACTGATATATTATTATATCTTAGGTGTATCGTATTAGTTGGAGTTTACTATCGGAGTGTGACGCTATGATATTATTATATTGTAGATAGTAGGTATATTATGTATAGTTAATTACGTAAGTATAGCTAGTATTGTTTGATTAGTAGTGTATAGTGTGTGAGCTTATTGTATGTAATTATTTATGATGGTTATGTCTGATAAAGTGAGACGGTTAAATACCTATTTATTGTATAGTAGTTACTTTTATACAATTAACTCGGAGACACTGGAGGGTTGGAGTTTCGGGCAGTGGAATTGTTGTGTGTCGTTTAATGTTTTGAGGCTGTCCATGATTGATTATGATAGCTTCTAAGGTAATTACATATATTACTTTTTTTGGTATCATAGTTTTGAAGTAGAATGTTTCTAATAATTTTGTCCAATTTTTTAAAAAAAACATTCTGTTAATAGTTTGAGGTATGAACTTTTAATATATATATAGGTTGATTATATATTATTATTTGGAAACTATTTATGATAGTTATAGTTAGTTTATATGATTATGTATATGTAGTAATAGTAATTAGTAGTATGAGTTTAATATTATACTAGATATAGTAGTGTATGAAGAATTCATTATATCTAAGATCATTATTATTAGGGTTATATTGATTTATATATTTAGCCGTAGGTATATAGTTATAGTGATATAAATATAGATAGTATAGTGTATATATTTTTAGTAAGGATGAACAAAGCAACTTCTGTGTTGAGGATTTTAGTAAAGCCAAATATAGTTAAGTCTTCGGAACACTGGGGGGAGTGTGAATTCGCATTTGGAGAGTTTTTTGTTCTATTTGTTAGATCATAGGGTGTATTTTTATCTCATGCGTCTTTAGTAATTTGCAAATTAGATTTTTTTCATATTTATATATTTCTGATGATTAAGAATGCTCTGAACAGAGTCGTTTATACCGTTCATGGGTCGAATAACTGGTGCACCTTTGTTCCGCAGTCTGTCTTACTCTACAGTCGTCGTTACTCAAAACTTTTTTTACCTAGGCTATGATAAAGATTGCTTAATTTGCCATATGAAGCCTTTATTGAATAAGGAAAAAAAACACAATGTCTATCAAAAATTATTAGTGAAAATGGTAAATAGTATTCTGGAATATACAGGAAGGCTTTGTGCCAGAACAATTCGAAGTTAAGAGCCCATGAATGATTTAGTTCTCGCAAGCGAACTGACCCAAACTCATGAATTTATTATAGTTTTCTTGTTTGCAGTTATCTATCTTGTTGTCTGCACTCCTGGAGATAGACGGACGTAACATGGGTAAGATAGCTATCTGTGTAATTTGTTCTAGAGAGCAAGGAGTGCTCTAAAATGTGTTGTTAAATCCATAATGGTTGATCTAGTAATCGATGGTGTTGACGGATTATACAAACAAAGTATTTGAATTCAAAAGAGGTGTTATTCTATGCGTCAACACTCTCGGTGAGAGAGAGAGACAAAATATTGAACTGAAGTCTTCATTAGCTATAAAGAGTCAATGGAAAGCAAAATAATCACGTAAAAGATGGACAGATGAAATGAGGACAACTGCTTCAATAAATTGACAAGCAAAAGTCCAACACACACAATATTTGAAGTCTGTAGTTTATGCAGAGTAATTAGCAGTCTCTGGGAACATCCCGACGAGAAGATGGCCATTCCCCTTAATTAGTGGTTGTGCAATTTGCGTTATCCTAAAACTTTTCTGTCGAATTACGATTCATTCACGGAGTTTTAATATTATGAGTACGTGGTACTGTAAGTTGTCTTTAAAAAGTATCTGTTTGAACTCCTAAAAGTACTGGTGTGCATAGTATCATAATTTCAGACTAGCTTCTCTGTAACACCACCCAAGTAGTCTTGTTATTGTATCGTGGCTGTCCTGGCTGACGCCGGTTAATGCGATTGTGAGTTTGCTTCTACATATGGTAACAGAAGGAAGAAATTAAGCGGAGTTGGCTTCTTCATTTTTAATGCAATTAATCGAGGCATACACCAACATAGGCCATCTTTTAAAAAATCACTTGAGCACGATGCGACTGTACCCGATATGAATTCTTATGCTGCACTTAGGATCGTTGTCTGAGTCAGGTGAGGAGGATTTTATTATCATGGTAGTATTTATTACTTTAAAATAGATGTTGTTATATGTCTGAGTGGATACATGGTTGATTAGAGAGATAGGTTTGTGCAGCGTTTAACGCGCGCTTAATTTACACGCTTCTGCCAATTGTAACCACAATACTACAATGTTTGAATGTAAATTGATCGTTGTAAGACATTCCTTAACTTTGACAAGTAAAATAATAATATATTTGTTAGCAATTATTGTTGTGAGTACTATTCCTGTTAATGTAAGACTAACTATGCTAAATTTTAAATTTATGTACATATAAGGAGTGGTATGGTTGTGTTGGTAAAGATAAATAATTACCGCGAGCCACTTCTGCAAAATGGAATACTGATTTTGTTTTTAAATTTTAGTGTTTATACTTTCTTACTTGTGTGCAGAATGTGTGGTTAGTATTAAGTTCTATATGAGCTACCTGTAGTGATAATGTTTGATTTTTTGCAGTAAAGTTAATGTGGGTCCAAAATGTGTAGTGTGTGAATGACAACAGGCAGATAGGTATGTAGTTTAACTATAGTGTTTTGGAGCTTAGAGTTAGTGTAAAATGTATAGACCATATTGTCGTGAAGTCAACTGTGTCTTGATTTTGGGTTGGTCTGTAAAATTGTTGAGTTACCTTTACTGGACATGGATCTGGTTTAGTATGTATAGCTGTAGAGAGCTATTGTTGTAATAATTTAGACAGTCTTTTCCAGAAGTTATGATTTCTTTTTTGCTAATGAATTGTAGTTATGCAAACTAAACATTGAGGCCGCTAGTTAGAGTGATTGTAAGGTGGATAATATATTATTATGTAGTGTACATTCTATGCTAGTTTCTGTTGAGTATTTTAATAACTTAAGAATATTGCAATACATTTGTAATTGTTTAAGAAAAGAGTTAATTATAGACTTAGTTTAGTATATAATTGTACATAATCACTGTATAAGATTGAGAAAGAGAAAGACATAGATTGAAGAATGATGGTTATATTTCCTGATATCTTTTAGTAAAAAAAGAAAAATAGAGAAACTTAAAAAACCTTGATGACTGGAATAGATTGCATAATCTGACAATTTTCGGCAATAATTTGACTTTGAAAAAGTATGTTAATTCTATTAAAAGTTGAATAGGTTCGAGATTCATTGAAAAAACGTCATTATTGATGAGATCATTTAGAGAAAGATTTAAATCATCGACATTGCTCTTTATAGCCATGGCATGGCACTCGAAGAGGACAAATGATTTTGCATGGAATACTCTAGCCGTCGTAGAAATGTGGTTAATTGTCAATTTCATTTAATGTATAAAATGATATCTAAAAAAAAAAATAGTTGGTTATTTATTTGAAATGAGAAACTAAGTAATTAGTTTAAACTAGCTTAGTAAATATACTTAGGAGTATAGTGGGGGGATAAGACAAGGGGGTAATTAAATAATTCTATGAATACAAAGAATAAAAATTGGGAGTATTGCCAATTTCATTTTTGTGTGATAGTAAAAAAGTAACCATCAAAATAATATGGGTAAGTATGCTTGGTTTGGATACAAGTTCTGAAGTAATTGAGTTTATAACCGTGAGCTGATAAAAGTTAACTTTCATAATCACCTCAGCAACTAGAGTGGTAAAAACAGATTCTAGAAATGGGTTAAATGTTAATGTACATTGATTAGTATGAAAATATAAACCTCAATGACATGTCATGAGTGTCTGAAGCTAACACATAAATAATTTAGTTTAAGCGTACGAGACTAGGTTAATATTGGTTGTAGTTAGTCAAAATTTCGGACTAATCCTACCCTTTCTACACTGACAGTCAGTTGTAGTAGGACCAACAAAATAGTTAAATATTTAAGTGCTTTCATTGATGACTACTTGAAAGTAAGGATATGTTCAAGTTTTTTCTACCGGTGAACGAAAAAAGGTAATTTTATACTAAAGTTACAGTGTAGTTTAGTTTTTTCATTGCTACTATCAAAAACGTGAGTAAAGATTTACTTTTCTTAAGGGGTGTTGAAAGCTCAACCGTTGGGGGTGACCCGAAGAACTATGTAGGGTAAGTTATATAACCATTTTAGTGTGGTAACTTAACTATATACTTTTGTTGCTAATGTAAATATATGATAGCGTTAGTTATCTACCTTATGAGTTTATAGTTATATATATATATTACATTATATGAATTTGTATATTAGTATTGTTACTCTATATAATATTAGAAGTAGGAGGATGTTAGTTATATAGGAATTAGTATTCAGGTGTAGCTATAGTAGTGGTAGGTATTATTAGTGTATATCATTATAGAGAGGATTGGAATAGACGGTGTATGTATTAGTGTGATATGTGGTTGGAGCATTTCGAGCGTGCTCGTGACTGATCTGTTTTCTTGATTCATTGCCAGGAAAATCTTTATTATCAGTGTTATGTAATTAAGATTTTTAAATAATTGAATTTTAATTTTGGTTATCGATTTTTTTCGGAGTTTTGTAAGACGATTAATATCACTAGAAAGTACTTAAAAGAGAGTAAGATAAGAGTCATTAAATGAATAAGAATAATTAAAAACCTCAGAAGTAGCAAGAAAAGAAACTTTTCAATTTCAGAAATAAATAAATGAAAACCTTAATGCTATTTTTGTAAAAAAATT
Organism: Trachelipus rathkii; assembly: GCA_015478945.1. Lineage (NCBI taxonomy): Eukaryota > Metazoa > Arthropoda > Malacostraca > Isopoda > Trachelipodidae > Trachelipus > Trachelipus rathkii. Next base: position 13,292 of record JABUQX010077051.1, read on the forward strand.
AAAGTTTTTTTGCATATAGAAATATATTTAGACAGTTAGTGATTGTCGCATAATGAGATGGGTTATTTCACACAGATTAATAGGTATTATATAATATATAGAAATATTCGATATAGGATAATATTTATTAATGATTTGTTAAATATAAGTAGTGAATATTGTGTATAGTATATGGTGAGATATGTATTGAATGATATAGCGTGTACGAATCAGCTGATGATACTAATATTTTTATATAGATCTGGTGAATTAGTGACTATTATGTTGAGTATGGTATTGTACGGTATTTGGCTGTAGTATTACCGTTAGTATACTGAGTGAGTACTTGTAGAAGCCGTGTTTAGTAGTTATATATCGATCGTTATATGATATATGTGATATTATGGTTTTAGTAGGTATAATTAGTATGTAGATTACGTTATCGTATGAGGTATAGGAGCAATATTGCGTAAGCGATGTTTGTTAATATGTTGATACCTACAATATATTCACCTTTACCTTTCAAAAAGACCTTATTGGTAAAAGAGGCGGTTGTCTTTTTATTGAAAATAGATATATAAATAACCAAGAATCAATTTTTTACGTACGGGTTGTGTTCATTGTTGATGTGACCGCTCGGCAAAAGATAAAGTGAAAATTTTATTGTACTATTAGTTTTGTTTTATTGTGGGTATGCTAGGAAATAGTGAATAAAAAAAGGAAAAAAGTACTTTTACGCCTTATCTTGGATTTTCAAACTCCTTTGTTTTGTCAAATTGTTTAGATTTTGTTATCTGTGGCGATTTCGGAAAGATCTGCATTTTTCAATGAGTAGAAGTGAGATATGAAGGAGATTATGGTTGTTCTGCAGTTATTATGTTTTTGGTTTCATAGAGTATGCAGGATGTCTTGTGCATGAAAATATGATGCGTATGATAAAGGGTCATCAAGGGAGATTCTTGGGCTTCTGAGCTGTTCTGGCATCGGCAGGGCGTAAAAAGGGTATTTATACTTCAAAATGAGAGCTATTATTATAAGTATGAGGTAGTGGATAGGGTATGTATGTGATAGTGATATCATAGTATAGTATAGTATTACGTTTGGAGGTTATTAGGTATTGATGATATATATTAGTATAGGGTGATGATATGTGTATATATATTGATACTAGTAGTGTAATATATAGGTATAATATAGCGTTGAAGAGTTGGGAGTAAGAGAGCGAGAGAGAGAAAGAGGAGAGAGTAGAGATGTAGGATGAGGAGAGATGATGGAGATGGGCAGAGAGCAGAAGAGATAGAGAGAGGAAGAGAGAGAGATGTTGAGCTGAGGAAGATGAGGAGGGAGGTATCGAGAAGGAGTAGGCACTTCACATGGCTCAGCGAAATGAAATACAGCCACGTATCCTCACGGTCGGTTATGAGTGATATAATTGACTAGTATATATATTTAGTGATGGAAGGTGATCGTATAGTACAGGTAGGTATGGAGTATAATAGCATGTTATTTGCTATAGTAGGGGTTTGGAATAGTATTATATTATGACTTATTATGTCTTACTTAGTATTTAGTAGTATATGTAGATATTATTACCTTGTGTATAGGCGGTGAGTGTCTTATATTAAGTAGTATGTAGGGATATGTTATAGTATAGGTAGGTAACGTGGGATGTCCGTGTAGTACGGTATTGCCTTAAGTTCAAGGATCCGACTCTATTTACTCGATATTTTAATCTATAGCTTTATGATCTTATTAATCTTTAGGACATAGGCATAGAAGCGCTTACATCGTTCTGATTGTGCTGCGACTGCATTATTGTATAAATACTGTGAAAAACATTGGAAAAGAGCTTTTCCCTTTGATTGACTACACAATAAATTGAGATATTTTCTTTTTATTGTGTTCCTATTTTTTGTTGCAAGTATGTTTTTATGAAGTTAAACTAGGTGTATGGCTGGAGTGAGCGATCAAGTTGGCTGTTTTCCACATCGAAATGTCTTTATTGGCATGTCTGGATTGTGGAGAATAAATTACATCCGTTGTTTAGTAGATATATGATGTCTTAAGGAGAGAACATGGTGGTGGCTGGGATTATTTTATAAGTACGTGTCTGTTATGTGTAGCTGTTGAACGGAGGTTGTACATGGCGAATAAATGAATACGTTATGTTTTGTGTATATATGTCGTGGTTTGGTGGATCCGAGGCCGGTGTCTTCATGATATTGCTGTCATAATAGATTAAGTATAGTAAGTCGGCTGTGTGGTAACATACTATAGCATTGCCTAGGTTTGTATTATCGGTTCTCCGTCGTTAATGCATTTTATGATACGCGTATGATTTTTATGTAAGTCATGATTATTTGAGTATTATATGATCGGAGTACTTGATGTATATGTAAAATGTATGTTTGGGATTAAGTTATTGATGTTATTAACTATTAATTTTGCGCTTGTTTTGTATAGTAGGTGATGGTGGTGGATATGTAGTATATATTATATATATGATTATGTATATATATATGATTATAACGATGATAGAAGGGAACGCATGATGTAGTGTATATTAGGATATATGCCTGATGATTTTAGTACGTATGTAGCTATGTATTAGTTTGTGTTAGATTAAGTGGTATATGTAGTGAAGCTTAAGCCTCTGTGAGTTAGGTATGATTGTGTAATGGAGTTTATATGGTATGTGTTGTGTAGTACGTAATGATATTATGATACTTGTGTCGGTGTAGTTTAAGTTTTGTATGTTAATATATGTTGTAGTGTAAGGTAGTACTATTTGTAAATACGTATTGTTGAGGTACCTGTAGTAGTTGAGGCTTATCGTATCTATGTATCTAGGTGATATTAGTGTGATTAGTATGTAGTTAGAGTATTATGATGTATATGGGCATAGACGTATTGTGGTTTTTTTTTTTTTTTTTTTTTTTTTTTTGTTTTTTTTGTATATAACTTGGGATAAAATTAGAAATAGCTCGTATAATTGGACACAAAAGTAAATCGTGAATGTTACTGTTTATGTGCTAAATTATTTAAAATCTTCAATTTTATTATTTTATTCTGGTAATGATATGGAATTGTATTGTCATTGTATAACTGGCTGCCTATAGTATTATATATAGTTTATAGGTATAGCTAATATAGTGTATATAGTTATATTATAACTAATTATCATTATCAGACATTTTTATTACTAATAATTAAATCTAATTGCTATATACCATGTATAATGCATTTGTATACTATATGTATAGTATATAGGACCTATGAAGCAACTATAGATTATTTTATGATAGTATAAATATTGTATATATATTATATAATGCACCTTTAAATAAAATATTTCTGGGTTTTGGATTGGTTTGAATGTGGTTTAGCCCTATTGAGCCTTTTAACGGGTGAAATTATCTAACAGCTTATTTTATTTAAAACCTTCCGTTCTCCTTGTGTATTATTGGGTCTAGGATGTGTTGCTTGTAAAATGCATCATTCATAAGAATGGAATTCTAGTTTAGTATTTGTCGGAAGGTTTATCTACTTATTGCATGTCGCATGCCAAGTCCGATTTTATTCGTGTAAAATAGCTTATTTCGTCAATATGTAGAAGGCCTGGTTGTCGAGTGTTAGACGAATTTGAGTGTCCAAAACTTTAAGTAATTTTGTAGACAAAGGTAATATGTAATATCACGATAAATATGATGTTATGAACATGCTAAAACATTTATCAAATTATGATTGGCTTGTTGTTCTATGTTATATAGCAGAAATTGCGATATCGTTGTAGTTAATTGATAGAAAAAAAAAGAATGAAAAAAAATTCAGTTGTTATAGAAGTGACAGTAATGTTCATGTATATGTCCGATTTATTGGTTAGCTTGCGATAAGCATGTCATAGTTTTGTCTCATTCCCGGTATGAGGTGGCAAATTTACAAAGTCAGAACAAGCTATAGAGCCTAAGTTGCCATTAGGCATTATATATAGTAGTAGTGTGGTTATATATTTAGTGTATAGGATTATATATATACTAGTTATATTAGTGATATTATGACTCTAAGTAATATATATTAATATTATAGTATAATATATATATAATATATATATATAATAAATATGATATAGTTATATTATTAGTTTATTATATATTGTATATTATTATAGTTATAGTATAATGATACTTATATATATAAATCATAACGGTAATATTTATATATATATAGGCATATCACGATTATAGTATATTTATATTATTATATGTATATATATATATTATAATATAGTTGATGTTTTAATAGTAGTATAGATTATATATTTATCTTATCTTCTAGCGTTAAATGTATAGTTTATGAGGCTTTAGGTAGCTATAACTATAGTCTATTATGAGTAGGTATTATATATAGCTGGTAGCGTATATTTTTATGCAAATATGCCATTCCCTCATAGCTTGCAAGTTCTGATGTAGGTGGATGATCAAGGTTTTCGAATTTTGTATCACCGATGTCATATTGAAAAGAGAGCAAATCGGAGCAGAAGAGGGTTCGTTCAATTCCGCGCGTTGCTATCATGCGAAGAGATAATTATGAGATTAACTTTTTCATCCTATGAATCGATGACTTGTCGAGCGAAAAAGACAGAATGTCACTTCTTTTTCTAGTACTTAATTAAAAGTGTATCATAGTTGTCTACGCTATATATTCGTAGAAAATTTTGACAGTTATAATATCCAAAATGAATTGAAAAGAAATGTGGTCAAAACAAAAAAAAATGTTGATTTTGAATTTGAAAGATAAGGTTACAAAGCGGTTAATATAGTAGATAAACTAAATTATCTTTATTAAGAATTTTTTTTTTTTTGTGAATTTCTGTGAAATTTAATCATATTATTGTATGTAGTTTTAGGGTTGCTAAATTCTGAAATTATAGAGCAAGTGTTTAATGTTTTTCTTGAACACATTGGTGAAATTAAATAGACGAAGAGACAAAATATCAATTTCGTAAGATATGCTTTTTATACATTTATCTCTATCGTAAAATATATAGCCTTTTTAAAAATTTAATCCATTATTTCTCTGTATAGAAGTCTTTCTTCTTGATGTTGCACTCTATTTTCCGCGCTTCTCTTCTAGTTTTCCAATGCATCACACACTCGACGATAAAATGTCATAAAATCATATAGTATAATAGTATATATATAATAGTATTATATAGTATATAAGATATAGCGATATAGGGGTTATGAATGGTATATTACGTGTATATATATATATATATATACTATAGTAAAAATATATATAGTGTTAATATTTATAATATTAAGGTATGGTTTTGATTTTGACTTGGAACATAGTTCGTTGTAAAAGTAAAGCTGAATTGATGTAGTACGAAATTGGAATAGTGTTATTGCCTTGATAATCGTTAGGAAAAGTTAATCATATTGTGTAAGAACAAATATTTTAACAAAAATGTTATTTTTTTTAGAATTCACTTTGAGAATTAGATGAAATAATGTTTTAACAACTGTAAAAAGCGTTTTAGTTTCCATAAATAATGGCACTCTATTTCACAGTTTGGCATTCTTTTATTAGGGAGGTTTAATAGGAGTCATGTGGTGGTAGTTGTGGTTTGAGAAAAAACAAATCGTGTAATTGGCCTCTTTGTTTGTTATGTAGTTAGAAAACCTTCTTCTGTCAGCGGAGAGTTTTTAGTGAGGAAGGAGATTCCGCGCGCTCGAGAACGGAGCTGAGTAAGGAAGAGTCATTCTCCATGATGCCCTGGCCAGCGATGTTATAGATATATATTGCTGGTAATGTTAGTGTTTTAAAGCTAGGATCCATATATATATTAGTATATGATATATATATATAATTATATATATTTTATAGTATGATATATGTATATATATTATTATATGTATATATAATATTATATAAATGATATAATAATATATATATTATAACAGTATATTTATATAGATAGTGAAAGGTTATTTTGAAATTTACTGTGGTTCTCAGAGAATCAATAAAATATTGAGAAAAAAAGTTTTTAAAAAGAAATATGAGAGTGTCTTTCTAAAAAATATATGATAGCTTGCTCTGACGAACTCTAGCTGTTTTCGAAGTTAAAATAGTATAATTACATGAGCGTATAGAAGCGATACCTGAGAGATTGGTATCCTGTTAGTATCTTGGTCTATTCTGACTTGAGCGTTTGGGTCATCACTTTTGGCTGCAGTTATCCTGCAACATCTTGTCAAACAAGGCTTTTGCGTCAGGTGCGTGATTCCTGAAGCAGTGGAACGTGAACGCAGGGGGTCTGCGCGAACAGCCACAGCAGACTGAACGATCCAGAAGGGCTTGCCAGACGGTAACATCGAATCAGGAGGTTGGCGAAACTGTGCCGGATGAAGGGGTGTGCTCGTGTCTTTGGCGTTACCAAAACTTGCTGATCGAGCACTACGAGTTATCGCGACACTCGAGCCGCTCAGAGCCAAGGCGATTGGCGGGTAAGAACTGTGGTGTTATTAATAAACGTCGAACGAATTGCGTGAACGATGATTTGCGATTCAATAACAGAAAATGAGATTGTTAATAAGTTTGTATGTACGAGGTGGATTAACACTACGAGCGTTGATAAAAAACAAAAGAAGTGGGTGCTGGACGCAAAGTCAATGCACGAGGTGTAAAATAAAGGTACATGGAAATGTCAGAAGACATTGAGATAATAGATACCTAGCACATTAATACTCTAAAAAATAACTAACTAACGTACCTGTAGGAGAGAAAGATGAGGTAAAAAAGAGGGGCGTCCTACCCTTTATGGGGTGCACCCCTGTAGGTGAAAGATTGTCCCATGATCACTAAAAATCTGAACCCTGGAAATTTACATGAAAAATCTTGGGATGGATAAAGATGATAACATCTAAATTTAAAACGAATACTTACCAACTACATGATCTCCTTTAATGCAAGTTTGTCAAACAACGACCCGACCTCATCGCTCATGCGTCATTGTGGTTTTCTCAAACACCTTTAGTGTTTTGGATGTCACCGGTGGTACTCTAACTATATCGAGTATTTGTTGTAATGATAGCCGGTATCAGAGTAAGAGGAGATGCAGTGGGGTGACGAGGAGCAAGGGAGTATGGAGGAGGAGAGAGAAAGAGGAGATGAGAGAAGGATTGTGTACTTTTTTGATGTATTCGTTCTATCTATTCGTATTGTTTCTGATCAATCAATACAAATATCTAATCAATCAGTGCAATCAATTCATATCTATCAAATAGTATATAATCATTCGTAGGATAAGTAGTATGAGTTATTATCTAGTGGATAGTAGACGAATACGAGTAATGTAGTCAGTAGAATCTGTAGGGTTATTATTTATATAGTTAGTGAATTTTTTATAGCATTATAAGTAAGGTATGTTATATAATATATCTTAATATTATATTGAATTATAATTAAGATATAATAGTAATAATAATCACCCCGGTAAAAAATATATATATATGTGCTCGGGTTTTATATATATATATATTATATATATATATTATATATATATATATTATTATATATATATATAATATATATTAGGTATATTATATATATTAATATATAGTTATAATATAATATATTATATATATATTATAATATATAGTATATTATATATATAGATATATATACTATTAAGGTGAAACTAAAGTAAGTTACCGCGCATGTATATCTCGAAAAACTAAGAGTAGATAAAGGAAAACTGATACAATATATGGAATCAGCGTATGAATTTGTATGGAAAATGATAAAAAAAAAAATTTTAATTTTTTTTAATTTTTTTTTTTTTATATCTCCAAAAAACTACGGGAACAAGAAAAGTATATAACATAGTTAGAATTAGAGGTATCTTTATTTTCAACTACGGAAATCTTGAGGTGTTAATACCGCCAAAGTGCAAGTAGTCGGGGTCTCTCAGGCCTCTCTGGTGGACGACGGAGGTTTGGATCTAATTGTCCCACCCTCCCCGGGTGAAGGCTCTCCGGACCCCCGCTTCTTTTGGGTATTTGGGTGTTCGGCTGTGGGGTTCCCTCCCGCTCCCTCGTCCCTACGGGGTTATGGAAACGTCCCCCTGTGTTCCCGTCGGTCTCGAGCCCCTACATTGACCCGTGTAAATACCCTATACAATAACTAATATAATATATACTATATTTAAGTATATATAATATATATAAATTATGTATATATATATATTAATTATATATATATATAGGTAGTATAGTATATGTTGACGAGTAGTATATACTATATATATTATATAGTATATATGTTGTGTGGTGATTATTAACATGATGTAATTTATAATATGTATAGGTATATAATCTTATGTCCCCTGCTCCTAAAAAAATAGCCAATAATTTTATTGTTTATTATTTTATTATTTTTTGTTTACTATGTTTCCTAAGACTAGAATTGAGTTACAAGGATCCAAAAATGGTATTCCTATTCTGTGCTGTAGCTATTGGGTCAGATGTTTTTGCGAGAAGTGAATGATTTTTTTTTTTTTTTTATTTTTTTTGTTTTTTTTGTTCGAGTTTCGCGCATATTGGAGTGGGAAGGTTATCTTGATTATTGTTAAAAAACAGCTACCAGCGGATTACGAAAGAAAAGTTTTATGAGATTTTGGAATCATACCAGTGAAAAATATATTTCGAAAGATTGATAAGTAGTGTCTCGTTGGTGCAGCACGTATTTGATATATATATACTTATATATATAGGTATAACTATGCGGTAGTATTATATAGTAGTATCATAATTAAAGTGAGTAAATAAGAGTACTGCCTTTCAGGCAATAAAATTTCAAGTCTTGTATTATATATAGTAGTAATATAGTAGTATGTATATATGTATATATTTATTAGTAGTATATATATTTGTAATAGTTAGTGAGTGTTACGGTTATGAATTTGAGAAAGTATTTTTTTAAGAAACTTTTTTGGTTTATTTAACATTTAAGCCTGTTTTATTATTATTATTAATATGTAATTATATTATTTGATTATTATTATATTATTGTTAATTAGGTTTTATTATTATTATTAATTATATTAATTATTATTTTTCTACTGGGAATAAAAATTGTAGTGCTTCGCACAATTGAATCTGGCAAGTGGGTTTCTGGGATGGAATAAAAAATGCATGAGATTCTGAATATTCGCATTACTATTCGCATTTTTTAAACTATGTTTAAAAGAAATTAGTTAATTCAGTAATACGGAAGAAATGCAAACTTGTTTATCTTATAATTGGCCCTCGAGCTCGTCGTTTTCTTTCTTTCCTGCCCAGCACGTTCTTTTGTTAAGGATATCATGATTGTTCTAGTATGAGGGACGAACGAATAGGCGTACATCGAGTCAACCTTAAAGTCAGGGATTTAGTATTGTTTTAGGCAGCGGTTAGAGGATAAATTCCTTGGAAGTTTTATAATATAGTTGAGACGGCATAGTATATTATTATAATGTTATAGTGATATATTATATACTAGTTATAATCGGTATTAGTAGTATTATATATTATATACTAGTATTATAGTATGAGTGTATATTATATAATAGTAGTAGACTTGCATTATTGGATTAATAGTAGGATATTGATTAGGTATAATATTATATAACTAGTTTATATATATAAATCGTATATTTAGCTACATGTGGCGTATACATCCAGGGGGGGCCAGGGGTGCCTGGCCCCCCTCCGAAATTATTATGACTACAGTAAGCATCGTGTTTTATATAGTATTCATATCCGTGTAATTATTGCAAACACATTAAATATTCCACGAGGTTAAATTATATATATAGTATATAGTTATAATATATTTATGCGTGTTATGTATTAGGTATCTAATGATATAAATAATATATATTTATATATAGGTATAGCACAGGACCACATAATGAGTATGGTAATATTATATAGTAGTATAGTATAGTGTAGGTAAGTATGCGTGTATATAAATTAAATGATATATAGTAGGTATACGGGTATATATAGTATAGTATACTTCGTTTGAGTTTTTGAATCATAATATATATATATTATATAGGCTATATATTATATTTATTTTATATCATATATATATTATATATAGTATAATATATATATTATATATATTATATAGGCTTGATTTAATAGTTAAGATATACTACCTGATTATACTAGTATATATAGTGATATATTACTCAGATTACATGTATATATTTTATATTATTTATTATATCATATATATGATATATTTATATATATATATATATATATATATAATTATATATTGTAATATATATATTATGATATAGTTTTTGGTCATTGTTAAGTGCCGATATAGTCTCGATATTGTTTGTGCCGATAGTATCGAGAGCAATTTGATATTTTTTTAAAAATATCGATATATCGATATATCTGATAGTTTTTTTAAAATAATCGGCATCCCTAACTCAGACGACTGCACTACTGTCCAATCTTTGAGCATAAACTCCAACAGAATAAACGAAAGCAGTGGGCTTTGGAATTGGTTCCTAAAGCATTTCACAGGTTTGTTTGTCGTACATTAGATATTTTTATCTGTGGCTGTAGTTGAGATAGTTCAAAAAATGTAACCATGTAAGCAATGTAAAAAAGAGATTATATGTTAATCAAATGGATGGTTTCACGAATGTAAATTTCATTTTCACTTAAGCAGGATTTATATTACTGCGTAATTTGTATGGGATATTTCAGGACAGAGTTCGTTTTGAATGACATAGGTAGCTAGCTTAGATCTTATTTTTTCTTTAATTTCGTGTACTTTGTTAATTGCGTCGTCCTAGCCTTGCTTTTCCCTTAATTGAATCAAAAGCCGTTTTCGTTTTGCAATTTGTGCTTACGAAACGTAAGAAATGAGTTTGGCTTTCGTTTTAGTATGTCAATGACCTGTATCACAAAATCGATGACTACATGATTTACCAAGACAGTAGGCAATGTCTTTAACTTCTGTAAGGTTACTATTGTCTCAGGTACTTGCCGAATTTTTAGCGACGTTCTTACGAAAATGAAAACAAACAAGATGGCGGCGTGGTAGGTTCCGTTTGGAATTTATGAGGATAGTTCCACTATTCAAATAAAAATCGCGCTTTGGAATATCTAATTTCATCCTTAAATCGATATAACTATTCAAATAGTTAATCATTACCTTGAAGTAAACCGGATCTGTTATTTTTTTTCTGTTTTCGTCTTGTAACCAACGAGCTTCCATCAGCACCGCTGATTTCATCTGTTTTGTTGAACAAAAGGGAGCATCCGGGATCGTTTTATTGCTGAAATTTCGCGCTAAAGATACTGATAAGCAGTTTCTTGATCGATGCGTAGAAGGCATAAAATGATAAAAAGCCATAATCGGTCCCTAATGTAATAAAAATAAAATGAGAAATATATTCCTGGATCCTGGTAAGTAGATTGTGTTTTATACTACATGATAGAGTGAGTGCGTGCGTGAAAGAGTGCGTGCGAGCTATAATGGGGAAATTTATTTTTTGAATGCTATAGTTCTAACAATGGCTTATTATTCTTTTATCTTACTCGTGTTGATTTGAATTGGGTCTTCCCAAACTTTTACTCATTCCCTTGAGGTAAGTAAAGTGCTTAAAGCAAGCAAATTACTATAAAGAAACGACTTAGATATGCATAGAGTGCAACGTAGTAATGCAACACAAAGGAATGATTTCTGTGTTTGAGGGTAAGAAAAGTCTGTGAATGAGGTAAGAGCGCCTAGAGAGGGACAGTTTAGGAATTGTTTCTGTAGAAAGGCGATTGTCTCAGGAGGAGGGACATGATGGAATCTTAACAAATATTTAGCATCTATTGATAATTACTGAGACCAAAGTTGAAATTCTTCATAAGTACGACCACGAACGTGGAGACCAGTGGGCAATAGTAAGAAAAGTTAAGAAGAAAGCATGCCATCGGTTGATAGAAAGCTGGTTATTCAGTAATAAATTGCTAAAGTATGGAATGGTGCCGTACAAAGTTGTTTGAGTGCGTCTCGATTTGTCAAACAATTTCTTTCCAAGAAAGGATTGGATAGGTATTGGATGGTTTAGAGTATCATACTTATGATATATTTTTACTAGAGCCAAACTTTGGCGGGTTCTCAGTTACCAGTAGTGTATTGAAGAGTTAAGACTGCATGTTTCTATAAAAGTTGATAAACTTGTAATTGGTTAAAGCATGTAAACTGTTAGCATATAGTTTTTTTTCTTTAAGTTGCATGAACTTTGTGTACACTATGTAAATTATTGAGGCAAGCTCTAGGGTGCTTTGTGGATTTGCATGAGCATGTTGTATTGGGTGATTGGTTCTATTGGCTTGAATGGGACAGTCTCGATAAGCCCATGTGGGCTTCTTACTGATATTTTATTTTAAATGTCTAATAATGAGATGTGGTTGCATAGAGTAACTTTGTGCAGCATTGTTTTTTTAAATTTAAATCCCATATTAGTCTGTGGGATTAGGGTGGGACGGTCTTTCCAAGTGCCCTTTGGCTTCGTAACTGTCCTTGAGCTATGGCTCTAGAGAGTTTCCAAAATACTTGAGTTTACGATGGGGTTATAGAGTTAAATCGCAATCGAAGTTGGAAGTAAGACTTCAAAGATTAGAAGTGAGTTTTCATATCCGTTGATATAAATGATTGAAAAGCCACCAGCATGCGTGATAGCTTATGAGAACTGCTTCTGTTACACTTGTCCTGCTAAGCTCTGCGAGTTTGGAAATCACAGGGTTTAGCAAAACAGTGTATTTTTTTTTTTTATTTTTCACCGGGCTGCTGTAGCTTTCGAGGAAATTGAGTTAGCTCGCCATTTATGCGATTTATTTAGACTGAGAAGAGATTGATCGCTTTTAGCGGAGAGAATTCAATGTTGCTAATCAACTTCCCGCAATGGATTGAGTATTATATTCATTTTATTGTTGTGGGAAGTTCAATAAGTATTGATGTGGGTCGAACCTAATGGTGCAAACCTTTCGTGAGGCCATTTCAGACCGAGCCTGTGGTCCTATCACGACCATTGCCGCAAGGTCAAAATTCCAAACATAGTTACAACTACTTATTTAACCAATCCACCTGTCCTTTGGATCAATATTCCAAGTCTTATACCACTTTTTTGGATCCATCAGTCTATGTATTACAATCCATATCCTATCTATTTGCGATTATTATGTTGAATGAAGGGAAAGTAAAATAAATCAGTTATTTTGTATGGCGAAGACATTATTGATTGTTTAATCTTCAATCAGTCCGTTCTTTTACTGGAAACAGTGTACAAATTCAGTCATCTCAGTGAGGACCATTAAATATCCTACAGTGAGTGTGACCCTGACTTCTACCTAACAATATAGAGCCAGCGTCAAGTTAATGGCACGATCCCGTACGGGGGACGTCTATCATCGACGAATGAGTACAGAGGATTAGATTATACATAAAAACTAGGTTGCTGGAGTATTGCTGCGTTCCTCCCTCTATTCATTAAGTTCGCGAACCGGTGGAGGGTGATAGGTAAATATAATTATGAATTTACAATTCCCAGTGCTTGCAAAAATATATCGTGGGCAGCGTTAAGGTTACACATTTCTTGGAAAGTAGGGTGGCCGATGCTCCAGTGCGCTCATTCTTTGGTCGATGCGGTTGCGGTACGGGCACACCATGTCCAGCATTCCTGGTGCGGATGCGCACTAAAACAGCAGGGTTGCGGTGCGATAGTAATGACTTTTGGTGAGTCTTAGTGTGAGCTGTGTGTTATCATCTGTTTGGTGTCGTGTTTCTGATACCAGTCGTTGGCGTTGCGTACTTTAGAAGTATTAAGTGAGCCGTTAAGATATTGCTACTAGATCGTTGGCGTTTTTATATAAAAAGCCTCGACTAATTCTGTCGAAGATTGATAATAGTTTAGACGGCAGTTTCCATTTGTATAAACTGTTATAATTATGGGGAAGGAGACCGATAATTTCAACACCAATTAAGCAATTGACTGTCTGAGAAGACCAAGAAACAACATTCTGATTGGAAACTCTTGAAAAGTGTCGCGAATCAATTTTCCAGGAACATGAAAGAGGGTCTCGTTGTTTTCCGTCAAGGAGAATTTCATATCCTGGAGATGAGGAAAAAGAAAATGCATTGATGTAGAAAAATCTGACAAGTCAGGTGAGGCTTTTTCCAACAATCTGTGGAATGCACGTCATTTCGAATATTATTGGCGAAGTGAGGTCCTTCTCCACGTTATTCTCATCCACGTCCCACTGTCGTGGGGAGAGGCGATGAACTTGGTGGAAAGGGAAGTAAATGGTTCTTCAACGCTGGGGCCACCAGGTTTACCCTGAATATTTCCAACAGGTGGTACAGAGTGAGCCACAGATATGTTGGTAATATTAGTATCCGAAAAGTAGATAGTGAAGATTTCCATTTACATGTTATATGAGAAGTTTCTAGATAATGTCGACTGGCGATTTAAATTCTTAGATGGGGTTTAGGACTGTTGATGAGAGAAACTACAGATGCTTCTATTTTTGGAAATGGAGTGCCATCTCCTTGTTTACTCATTTTGGTTTGTGGGGATGATTTCAGGTACCAAATGTCGGCATTTTATCCTGACGGAGCTCTCCTTTGCTTTCCCGTACCCTTGGATAAGATGAGAGTTGGTCTATTCAAAGGATTCGTAATTTCAATTCTTACTTACACTTTCCACAAACATTTTTATGTACTATGAAACAAAATCTTGCAAGAATGCTAAAAATATAATAAAATCATTTTCACAAAGTTGAAATAATTTTTTTTAAAATGGGAACACAAATTATGTGTAGTTGACGCTTCAGATTTTAAAAATTAATGACGTCTCGGAATTGATGATTTGACCGAAATATTCATAGTGGAATCGGTGAGAGATTGAGTCGCTGGAGTATAGATGGATGAGGTTGTGACACAGAGATGAGGGTAACAGTACGTAAAACATTGAATATGGAGTGATGGGTTCCTCAAGAATTTGTAGGATTGTGGCATGTCGAGTTCATTTAGACATAAAGCGATTTTTTCAGGAAATAAGCAGCTCTATATTTAAAGAAATATGTCAGTCCAGACGTCGAGAAGCCATCTTCGCAGGGTGGATGATTGATGCGACCTTTCTGCAGGTGCTTCCGGTGAAACTGGCGCCGATTGCTCGAGGGAGGGAATTTATGGGAGAGATCTGGAAGAATCCTCTGTAACGTATCTATCGACGGAAAGGTTAATAAGAAGTAGTGCTACGGAAAGTTGTAGAGTTCTTGCTTCTTTGAGAGGTCTGTGAATGTCTGAGGAGTTGACCCCGAGGGCTACAGTTGCCTGATCTGTGGATCTTCGTCGAGAAAAAAAAATCTGAAAATGTCCGAAGAGTTAGAAGAGAAGTTGACTCTCAGGTCAGAAGAGGCATTGCTGGCTGGGGAGAGATGCAGAGTCCATGTCGATCGGACGGAGGATGGGTGGGTATAGGCGAAGTTTGCACGTGGTGGTGTGGAAGAAAAACCCCACCAGGTGTGGTTGGAGTTACAAATGATAACTTCTTTAGTGGGACTGGTAGCTTTTCGTAGGTCCAGTTTGAGCATTGCACATAGCTCTCGTACTTTCTGTTCCAGGAAGGACAGTGAACTGATGATAGCCATTGCAATTTTGGCAGCATAATGTAAGTTTGCAGTTAAACAGATGATTGCAACCGCAACGTGGAAAGATAGGGTGGGAAGGGTGGTAGCTTTACTGGAGGTACCCTAATTTTTTACAACGGAAACGCCTCCTAGGGCATAGGGCATACGTACGTATTATATAAGTTGTGAAGTCTATCTTTATTTTGATAGGAGGAAACGATGTACTAGACGTTAAGAGTAATATAGAATTCATATGTCGGGTGTAAATTTAGGAGGGAATCTGTATGCATTAGTTACTGGCAATGTTTTCCGCGTCAGGTGTGCCAGAATAGCTTAAGTTAGGCCTTTTTGGATTTGTTGCAAAAATTGTATATTTTGAGGGAATTCTGACTTTTTTTATTTATCAGGGGTGGAGATGATGGGAATATCTAAGTTCAATAATTTTTCCAACTTTGAAGCATGGATCCTCAAGGCAGATTGCACGAGGGAACAATTCCTTATAGGCGTCACCTGTAGGTCATTTGTGCCTAAAAGATTACTATAAAGCATTCCTTAAGGAATTGGCAATCAGAGATGAGACCAGAAGAATTAAGATGCTTCCAAATCTTCCTATTAATTAAGGGTACATTCGAGAACTTTACAGAGAACAGGGGATTCGAGAACTTCACAGAGAACAGGGGTTAAACCGTAAAATCAATAGGACGATAGTTAGAGAGTTGATACTTGATAGGGGTCCCCTCATTTTCAGTCCAAGCTGGATGAACGCCCTTCAAGCAGGAAAGAAAGGTAGAAGTTCAACATAAACTTGGAAGCTCGAGTTTTGCGAACCACAGGAATGCCATCAGGACATGATGCCTTTTTAGCATTAAGCTCAAAATGGGCAGAAATAATAATGTTAGGTATAAATAAGTTTAGTAAGGTGGAGGAATAACTAGAATCGTCTAGGGCTGAATTAGGGGGAAAGGTTTGATTGAGGAGTTTTGCTTTAGCAGAAGGTAAGACACCAGTACTGCTAACTGAAGAAACGAGGGGGAAAGAGTAAAATGCGTATTTTTTTTTTTTCAAAATGCTAGAAAGAGCGTAAAGTAGAAGAAACTAGAAAGATTGCTGAATATTTTACGGAGAAAAGTTTTAGCATTATAATAAATTTTGGAGCAGCACGAGGGCTTTCTGGAGTTTGAAAACAGCGATAATTATCTGAAGAGCAATGTACTGAGGGCTGAACAGTATTAAAGTAAATGTCAGTTAGGTAACGTTTAAGTTAGGGAAAATTAATGGAACATGTACTCCATAACAGAGAGAATCACATCGGTTATGCAATGTGCACACTCCGAGGGACCAATTCATGGAAATTAAATCAGTACGGCTCAAAGTCCGACCAGTAACCAGCACCATAAAAGTCTCCTCACTAAGGAGGGAGCCATTCCTGCGGAAAATTTGAGGAGAACAAGATATAGAAATTAGGTGATCGGAGGAACCCATAGGTGGAAAGGGCTCAGCACAGTGTAAGGAGAAGGATTGGAAATTTAAAAAAGAATTAGCATATTGGGTTCATAAATCAGGGTTACGGTTAGTGTGTTGCACCATCTACTCAAGACGGTTATGAATAGGAGAAAGGGTGGGTGGGTGGGTGTGGGTGGGTGTGGGGAAGTTAAGCTGGAACTCAACTAGAGGAAAGCTATTAGCGGTGGTGAACATCTATCTTAATCACTCAAAATGATTTCTGAGGAAGGAGAATGTGTTCTATTTTGAAGTTAAGGTAGTTTAAAAATTTAGGATGGTCAGTAAAATTGATAGAGAGAACAGATGATTTAATTGTAGATTGGCAAGAGCGAGACTAAAGCAATAAACTAGAAATTTCTGAATACTCCAAATTAGAAACAAGAATAGACAACATATTGTTGCGAAATTACGTACATCATCACGGTGGCTGCGAGGTTGTTGAAGTAGGTTGATATTTTTTTGAGTCATCCAGCAGCCTACGGAGAACTTTCACTTGTAACTAATAGGTGAATCATAAAAGGCTAACATGGGAGCATTTCATCCGAAAAACAAGGTTTGGTCTTCCTTGTAGATAACCCTAAAGCCCCTCGAAATCGCACCACAATATTGCATTATTGATGTACCATACAAGGAATTTTACCCCAGAGAAGTACCGAGGTTACCCACGTATAGTGAACACCAGACTGAATTAAAGCAAATTGCGAAAAGCAAAAAGCTTAGCACACTACCATACGACGAGCCCCTTTCGTCCATGACAAAACGTCCAAACAAGATGGTGTAGCAATGAACTTAAAAGGATCTTTAGGACATCAGGGACTGAAGAAAGAGGAAGCAGTCCCCTAAGACCCAAGAAGAAGACTGCAAATACTCCATCCCCCATCTCCTACATGATGTTATAAGTCTTCTCGTTTACAAAGAGCTGCTAAAAATCATTTTCTTGGGAGTGGTTTCTGAAACCCGAACCGGTCGAAAAAAAAAGTAGAGGTTTTCAGCGTCGGGAGAAGACGGGATTTTACTTTTCTCTCCCTTAGTTAATATGTGCGTCATGTTAACGACTCTCTTGAGAAATGACATAATTAAAGAAAAGAAAACTACTCAAAATTTAAAATTTATTAAAATCATAATAAATACGTACTTCACTGTGCTACCAAGGTACTTTAGACTTCCATCAAGTTTGTTACTGACCTAACAAAATCGCATAAAATTCAAAAGAGAAAGGTCAACATATAATAAAAAATTCTTCAAAAAAATAATAAACTAAAAAAAAAAACTTGCATTTTCCGTCCTCATTGCTTAAGATACATAAAAACTGAAAATCTATTTTTCGTCTCTCGGTACACAAATTTATATTATGAGATAAACAATATCTCCAACTCTCATTTCTCATTAAATACACCTATAAAAGATTCTTGATTAAATACAATTTATGTCCAGACACAATTACGTCATTAATTTACATTAATTTAATCACACGATTTTGTATTAAACATCAGAATACAAAAATTCATGAATACTAATTACCATAAAAACAAAAAATATGGTTATTATAGCATATTCATAAATTAATAATTCTTTGTACATTTATATAATCTGATACCTTAAGGTAATTTATTTCAGCCATTTTTATGACTCAATCAAGAAAATCTCCTTTGATATATTTTTTTTAACTCTTTAAGAGTTATCCGTATTATAAAAAAAACACACAGTGTATGCGCGCGCAATGTTTTTTATTATTATTATTATATCTTTCTTATTTTATAATAATTATATTTTCAACTACTAAATATCTTCATTTATATCAAATGCTGAAATAATGATGTTTGATTCCTGATTTTTTATAGAATTACCACACTATATTTAATGTTTGAAATTTAGGACAAATCGTACTTTAAGATTCAAAATGTATATAGTGAAATATTTAGAAAAGCGTAATTATTAGAAGTTAAATTTTATTTATTAAAACAGCTCATTAATCTCTACTATTGAAAATATTTGGTATATATTAAAATCATAAATATTGAAATTCATTAAAAAACGTCAATTTAAAGACACCCAAAATAAACTATTTAACAAAATATTTACGACTATTACATGTGAGCTTATTGAATATGAGTACCATTTCAAATGATAACACATAATTTTTCCAAATGCTAACAAAATTTCCATTGATTTCAATGCTTGAGAAAATAGTCTAATTAAGATAGGCCACTCCGTATTCAAATCAAATGTCTCATGTATGAAATATACAGAGAGGCTAATTATAATAGTTCCATTATAACTATTTAAGAGTTTGCAAATTGATAATGTGAATAATTTTAAGAAAAAGTTTGAATAATAAAAAAAAGTATAAATATTTTTTTTATTAATAAGCTTTTCACTTACTAATATATAGATAATAATTTGGTATATAAATAAACAATATTGAAAATTTCCTTTAAAAATCTCAAATACTGGAACAGATGGAAATAATCTTAAGAGATTCGTTTTCTGCTTTTAAATTGAGCATTAAGTGAAAGTATAACTGTGCAAAATGGCATGTGGACCCTTTACATGCTCATAATCAATTCTAATGAATCTTCTCCATAATAAATTTCAATATGAGTTGAAATTTAGGAAAAATCGTAGTATTAAGAGTTCAAGAGAATTAAATTTGTAATGTGAAAATTTAAATGAAAAAATAACATAATTAATTTAGAGTTAAATTTTTTTATTCTATAAACAGTGAGATTTCACAACTATAAATTGAATCATTAAGATATTTTAAATATGAATATATTATATAGCCTTCCGACAATTTCCCACTTAAATAAAAAACGCCCGCACACTTTTATGTAGATCATACCTATAAAACTATTTAACAAATTCTCTTCTTTTTCTTTGTGAGTATTTGTAAGATTGTGCATTTTAAAACAATGAATTTCCTCACACATTATAAATTATTCATAATGCTAAATATATTCTCCTCCAGTGTTAATAACTCAATGCAATGAATTTAATCATATTTTTAAAATATATGACGAAATTTCATATACCATATATATTTCACGATAATATATGGTACTAGCGAGAATATGTATGCAATTTGAGTAAAATGTGTCAGTTTACAGGTGAGAGAGGCCGTTAATTATTAGAAGTATAATAATCTGTAAGGTTTATAAAAACAAGGGTATCTTTCACAAAGTAATGAGAAATATTATGGTATTAAATGATTACTAAATATAGAGAAATTACTCATAATTATATATATGTTCAATTTATATGGTTATCTAGCATATAAACTACTAACAGAATTGATCTCTTTGTTATCTGTCTGTTCTTTTCAGAAATTGCATTCAATGAAACCATTATATCAACTCACCTGTCTTAAAAATATTGCCGTTTATATAAACATCAATTCTCATCAAGAAATGAATCAACCTAAAATACACTTATCAAAATTATTGTCAAAATTATAGAGAAATAATTCTGTCTTATTCTTTCACACGCGAGTATTTCAAATTTGTATCGTGAAAAATTAAGAAAAGGTACTGTGTGATGCAAGTTACAAATTTTGTTCTTATTTATATATACGAGTGTGTACTTTCACGTATATTCTAGAGAGCAATTGACTACCTTTCTGAGAGCTTTGAGGTAATTAAAATACGAATTATTCTCTCTCACATCTCATTTAAAAAAACGTCAATTCTTAAGACACCTGAAACTATTAACAAATTCGCTTTTCGCTTTTGAATACATTGCATTTCAATATATACACGATCATAATTTTTCAAAGCTGAAAATCCGTCTTTAAAAATAATCTTCTTATAGAATACTCTCTCCAATATAATTTCAAATGTTGAAATTAGGACAATTTGTAATGTGAAAATTTAAGAAAAAGCGTACACATTTTAGAAGTTCAAAAATTCTGTTTTTCAAACAGCTTCTCACATCTAATGAAAATCGTATTACTGAAAATATCACATCATATCGAAATTCCATTACAAAAACGTCAATTTCAATCTGCAACATCTCCTTGCACATGCTTATTCATGAATTTAAAACATGTCAGTTTGCTTCTGTAATACTTGCGAATGGCTACTGAACAAATCAAACACATTTTTTGCAAACTGCTATCACTAATGACACACCAGCGTTTATAAAAGAATCACAGTATTAATTATAATCAAAAGTATAACCTGATAAGATAAATAATTTTAAAATAAGTGTTGACATGTATCAATAATTTCATCGGCTAGAATAATTCTGTGTCTCCTATATCGATATTCAGTATAATATGTGAATAGATATAAATTTTAAAGAAAGAGAGGCGATAAAACGTGGTAACTAGAGAGTAAATAAATATTTCATAAAACAGCTTTTCACAACTAATGAAATATTTGTATATGAAAACAAATATGAAATTTCATTGAAAAAACGTCAATGTTATATGACCCTATAGAGAGCATACTACATATATCCGACTTGATTTACGTGTGTGTTGTCGTGCAAAGCTTTAGTGCTATTAATGAGAAATCCCATATTCATACAATAAAATCTCATATGCATACAAAATAGCCCATTACTATTAAAAAACTAAAAATTTAAAAATAAAAAAATATAATTTTGAACTGTTTGCTTTTACAAGAAAATCGTACTTATAAGAGTTCTAAATTTTGAGTAAATGTGAAAATTATAAAGTCATATCCCTTTAAGTAATTTAGAGAAGTTAAAATTTTATTTGATATTTAAATACATGATTTGAATATATTTAATATATGAAATTCTCTAAAAATTTTAAATAACAAATATTGTAATAATAATCAAAAAACGTTCAATATAAGAACACCCTAAACTATTATATAAATTCGCTTTCTGCTTTTGGAAATTGCATTTCAATAAAACACAGTCATATTTTCAAATGCTTAAAATCCCGTAAAAACTCCATTTTATTAAGAATTACCATAATAAATTATCTAAATGTTGAAATTAGGAATAATTTGTTATGTGAAAATTATAAGAAAAAGCGTAATTATTAGGAATTATTAAAATGTTTATATAATAATACAGGTATTTTTACACAGTCTAAATCTCTATATTCCTAATGTCCTAAACATAAAATATTTGAATATATTCTATTAAAAAACGTACAATATTGTAAACGGAGCGACATGAAACTATAATATGTACAACAAACATATCACCTATAATGTGCGATCCTTTGCATATTGTGCGAATATAATTCTAGGAGGCAAGACCACAGCTCATTCTCCTGATGTTATTCATAGAAAGTGCGTGTTTAACAATTCCCAGTTAAAAACTGCAATCTTTAAGAGAGATAAAAAATAGAGATGCGACACATGTTAAAATTAATAGGAAACTTACCGATACTTTTAAGAGTACATAGCAATAAACCACTACACGAGTGCTTATTGGGTGTTGATGGAATATCATTATATAGAGAACTTAAAACAGCTAAGTAATGATTGTTCAAGTGATATTTGAATAAAGTATCCTTTCCTTATTTTAAAAGAGATTGCGTTTTTCACCTACAACTATAATTAAAATTACTTGGTGAAGATAGTAATTCCTCACACAGAAAAATATTATTAGCATAATGCTGATTCTAATAATAATAACGATCACAGTATTAAATTAAAATAAAACTCGAGTGAGAAACTATTAACAAATTCAGCTTGTCTATAATGTGTAATCTATCTTTGCAAAATTGCATAATTATCAATTGAAACACAAATATAATAAGAAAATACTCCAAAATGCTAAAATCCGAATTTAAAAATATAACAATTTATAATTTGTATAGTTACACAGAAATAGTAGATCTCACGAGTTGACATAATTTGATGCTAAAAGTACAGTATACTCGACATATATTAAGATAGATTCCTAAATTTATAGTAATGTGAAAATTTTATATAGATAAAGCGTATTTAGAATTAATATTATATGTGTATCAAACAATGCGTCTTTAGTTCGCTCATCTAGACACTATGAGTGCGTATGACTCAGAGAGACGGACTACCAAAGAAATATATTGAGAGTAGCTGTGACTATCGCAGGTATATTAAGAGATGACAAGAGTCAGTTCTAGGAGACAACCTGAAACTCACTTGAGAGAAAACATTGCAGGTCTTTTAACGCTTATTTCAATAAAAAAGTGGCACGACTCTATTATGAGTCAGGCACACAATCATTTTTTCTAAATGCTGAGAAATAATCCGAAAGGTCTAAAAAACTCAATTTAAGAATTGATTCCTATAATTAAGAAAAATTGTGCTAGAATCTAAAAATTCTCAAAGAATATATTTCACAAAATTTGTTGATAATTATTATGAGGAAAATATAGTGATACTATTATATTTTAAGAGTTCTTAACATTTGTATATGTGTCATAAAAGTATATAGAGAGATTTTTATCCAGTGATATATTCAATTATTTTTACACAAAAATTATTTCTATCTAATTAAACACACTTGAATGTAATCACACTAATGAAATTTTTTTATAATGAAACAAATATTGATAAATATTCTATTATTATATAAACGTACATCATTAACAGACAACCTATAAACACATTATTAAAAATTCTTTTCACTCATTGAGAGCTTTGAATAGAATATGTGACTCATTCTTCAATGAACAAAATCTTTAAATTTTTTAAAATAGTTCCTTAAAAAATCCGTTAAAAACTCAATTTAAACTTAGTACAAAAATATCATTACAAAATAATGCTTTAATGTAAAATCTTCTAAGAGGTAAAAATACGTTAACTTTAAGAGTTCTTAAATTTGTAATTTAGTGAAAATTTAAGTATAAGCGTAATTTTAGAAGTTAAAATTCTTTTTTAAAACAGGCAAATCCTACAAGTAATATAATATTGGTATATATATTAAATATAAAATACAATAATATTGAAATTCAAATAAAAAAGTCAAATATTAAACACCATATAAACATTAACGAAATCACACTATTTCTGCTTTTATTGAAATGTCATTACAATACGTGAATTTATTCAAATGCTAAAAATCCTGTAAAAAACTCAATTTTAAAAAATTTACAAATAATTCAAATGTTTGAAAATTTAGGAAAAGTACAAACTTTTAAAAGTTCTAATTTGTAATGTGAAAATATTAGATATAAGAAAAAGCGTGATTTTAGAATATAAATAATTTTTTATTAAAACAGTATTTCAACTATAAATATAGAAATATTTGGTGTATATATAATATTAAACAAATTAATTGCAATTTCTAATTAAAAAAACGTCGCAATTTAAGACACTCTGAATAATATTAACTAAATTCGTCATTCTGATATTTCAGAGAATTGTGCCATTGTAAAATATCCAAATATAATCACATTCTTTTATTTCAAATTCTAGAAATCCCGTTAAAAACTCAATGTTAAGATTAAACTACCAAATAATTTCAAATGTTGAAATTTATAGAAAAAAAAATAAATATGTAAAAATTTAAAAAAAAAGCGTAATTTAGTAATTATAAATTGTTATTAATAAACAAGTTTTTCAACATCTATAAAGAAATATTTTGGTATCTATAATAAAAAAAATATTAAATTTATTAATTAAAAATACGTCAATTTAAGACACCTATGAAACTATAAACTAAAATTATCGTCATTCTGCTTATTTGAAATTGAGCATTTTCATGAAACACATACATTTTTTCAAATGTCTTGTGTAAAAACCCAAAATTATATATAAATCCCGTTAAAAACTATAACAATTTTAAGAATTATAGCCTCTAAATATAATTTCAATGTTGTATAAATTTAGTAGATAAAAATCGTGTACTTTTTAAAGTAATTCTATATTAAATTTGTAATTGTGTAATAATTGTTAAAGAAAAAGCGTAATTTTTAGAAGTAAGTTAATAAAATTTTTGTTATAAAACAGCTTTTCACACAACTAATGAAATATTATATTTGGTATATGAACACAAATATTGAAATTTCATTAAAAAACGTCATATAATGACACCTTAAACTATAAAACTAATTCCTTTCTGTGTTATTGAAACTGCATTTCAATGATAATCAATATACATTATATAATTATTCTATATATAGCATAAAATCCACGTTAAAAACTCAATTTTAAGATTTAAACCAAATAATTTCAAATGTTGAAATTTAGGATCGTACTTTTAAGAGTTCTCTCTTAAGAGTCTAATATATGATTATATTAGTAAATAATTTAAAGGATAATCGTAAATTATTTAGAATGAATTAAATAATATTTATAATAAAAACAGCTTTTCACTACTAATTAAATATAGAATTTATTTGTATATAAAACAAATATTGAAATTTTCAATTTAAAAACGTAATCAATTTAAGACACCTATAAACTATTAATAAAATTAATTTTACTGCTTTTTGAAATAGCATTTATTCAATGAAACACATCATTATTTTCAAATGCTGAATATACTGGTTTAAAAAAATTACAATTTTAAAATAATAATATCACAATAATTTCAAAAATAGTAGAAAATTTAGATAAAATTTGTAATGTGAATTTAAGAAAAAACGTGAATAATATTAGAAGTTAAAATTGTTTATTATAAACAGGATTTTCACATATCTAATAAATATATAGAGTAATATTTAATAAAAACAAAATATTAGAAATTTATCATTAAAAAATACGTTCATAATTATAAAGACACCTATAATGAAATCTATATATAACAAATTCGCATTTACGTCTATTTGAAATTTAGCATTTATCAATTGAGAACATCTATCATTTTTTCCAAAAGTATAACTGTAAATTACCCGTTAAAACTGAATTGTAAGAATTGTCAAAAATTAAGTTTTAAAATGTTAAAATTATAGTGATGATGTTGTGATACATAATTTTTAATCAGTTCATAAATTTTTTGGATTATTTAAAAAGGCATTTTTTAAATATATGTCACAGTTAATTTAAGAAAAAATAAGCGTATAATTTTAAAAGTTAGTTAAATTTTTTTTAAAAACAGTATTTAACACAATCTAATTGAAATATTAATATTGGTAATTATATAAAACAAATTTTGAAATTTCATTAAAAACCGACAATTTTAAAACAACTGAAACTATTAAGAAATTCGCTTTTCTGCTTTTGAAATTGGCGATTTTATTATTGAACTAAACTATTATATTATATATAACATATCATTATTTTTCATATGTCACTGAATAAATACCGTTAATAAACAAAATTTTAAGAATTAGCACTAAAAGATAATTATTTACAATATTGAATTATAGGTAACATAATCGTACTTATATTTAAGAAGTTATTAATAAATGTATTTATGAAATGAAAAGCTATTAAGCAAAAAGCGTGAGTGAGTCTGAAATACAGTATAGCAAGTTAATGCTTTATTCGTGATATAACTAGCAGGTCGTCCACTTAATTGGAAATACGTGAATATAAAAGTATATCTAAAATTAGAGCGCCAAATAGAACACTATTTCTGAATTGTAGATTTAAAAAACGTCGATATTTAAGACATGGCTCATAAACTAATTAAGCAAGATAGTTCGACTTTTCCTGCATATTTTGAGAAAATTGGCAATTCTGCATAGAGAATCACTATATAGAGTTTTCATAGACTGCTAAAAAATCTATGTACAATATAGCGATCATTTCAGATATCATCGCGACAATAGTTCAATGTATAGAGAATCTTATAAAATGTAAAATCGTACTTTTAAAGCTGCCAGACAAATCTTTGTACATCTGTTAAACTTTAGAGAACATATATGTCCCCTATTTTCTTAGAATGTTAATATCTATTTTGTTATATTTTACAAGAGAGCTTCTTTGCGCATACTTATGAAATATTTTGGTATATAAAAACTTAATATTAAAAGTATAAACTAATTTATAAACAATCAACCTCCTAATTTCTATAAACCGCGCTATAACTTATAAGAAAATCGGATGTCTGCTGCACATTATTTTTGAGTAATTGCGTAGGTTTTATGCGAAAACTTTATTATTTGTATGCAGAATGGAGGATAAAGTACCCTATAAAACTCAGACTTTTTAAGATATTTAAACATGATAGTACAACTATTCTCTAAATGTTAAGGTATTATATAGAAGAGAGATTCGTGTGTACGTTTTCAAGTTATCTCATAGAATAGATAATTGAGAACAGTGAAGGAAAAAGGAGCGTAATATTCTATGAAGGTAATAATTTGTTACAGCTAGCATACAGGATGAAATTACTATGAAAAATTTCATAATATGTATTAAATATTTATTAATTGAATTTCATTAAAAACGAGTAATTTAAATACCCCTAAACATTAAAAAAATCGACTTTATACACTTGTGTTTTGAGAGATATTGCATATGTCAATGAAATACACATTATATAAACCCTTTGTTGATAAGAGATGACATAATATTAATCGCGCGTCAGATAGAGAGACGAGAGCGAACCTACGGTTCAAGTGAGAATTACCTGAGACGAATAATCAATGTTAAAATTCAGAAGTTTTGATATGAGTCGTACACATATATTAAAGGAGTGGAGAATTGTACATGGTGAAAATTGAGAGTAAAAGCGAATTTAAAGGCAAGTCTAGAGGAACTTTCGTTATTTAACAGACAGTGTCGTGCAGACAGAATGCAAATTAGAAATAGCGGACTTATGGTACTACCTAAGTAAAAACAAATATAGTGGGACCATCTTAAATATAAAAAAAGTGATCAATTATTAGACACCTAAAATACTTAATTATAACTAAAATTCGCAATTTCTGCTTTTTTAAAATAGCATTATCATGAACATAAGCATTATATTTGATTCAAATGCTAAAATGCTACACCGTTTAAATATAACTTAGAATAGTAAAATTTATCTATAAATAAATTTCAAAAGTAAAAATTTAAGAAAGCGCACTTTAAGAGTTTCAAAATTTTTAATGCTAAATGAATAAATTATTAAATGAATAAGTAATTATTTTATATAAGAAGTTTAAAATTATTATTAAAACAGTTTCATCATCTATATGAAATGAAATATTTTGTATATAAAACAAATATTGAAATATTATTAAAAAAAACGTCATTTAAGAACATCCTTGAAACTATTAATCTAAATTACGTGTCTGTGAGCTCATATTAATTTGTTCATTTAATCAATAACACATAATTATCATTTTCAAAATTAAAAATCCTGAATATCTAAAGTTAAAGAAATTACCAACTTAAAGTAACTAAAGTAAGTAATGTAGTGGAAAGTCTAACTCACTCTAACTAGTAGAAATAAAGATAATAAAAAAAAACTGATAAATATATAGGAAGTTCTGAGTAAAATAATTGTATAAATATTAGATAGATTCCACATCGTATAAGATTATATATTTGAAAAATATATAGCTAATTTAGTGATAAGAACACAACACAAAATCTTTAAGACACAATGAAACTATATATTATTCTAAATTCGTAATTTTCTGCTAATTTGAGAATATGTGTGTGCAATTACGAATGAAACACGTCATTTTTTACAGATATATGCTGTAGTAACCTCTCCTGCGTTAAATTAATAACTAAATTATGTATCTATAAATCCAATTCGACTATAATTTTAAATCTAAGGCCAAATAGATTTGTTAAACTTCATATAGCAGTGTCCTAATTTATGTGTAAGAATGAGAACACTCTATAAAGCAAAGGGCAGATAATTTTAGAATAGTTCACAAAATCTCTATAGCCAACAGTCTTTTCACAATCATATCGTAATTGAATATAAGTGTATAAGCAATGATAACAATCAAGAGACTTAGAAAATTCATTAAACACAACTATACTGTACGATGTGTCTATAAATCAAATTCATATAATTTTAAATCTGGCCAACACACTGAGCGTAGTGACGTGCTAATAACTCGGTGTTGCAGCCAGAATTAAAACACTATATAATTTTATTCATAGACGTAATGTCGCTCATAATCAACGGTCGATTTTGGCCCTGTCTACACGCGCCATTAGAAATAGGAAACATATTTAAGAAAACTGTAGAACAGATTGAGAGATTGGAAACACGCTTTGGTGAACTCACAAAAAAATAGTTGGACAAAAGGAAAAAATTAAAAGGGGATTTAATTATAAAGTATAGTATAGTATATAAATAAAATTACTAAGAATTCAAATTTAAAGTTCTAGAGAAATTTACAGTAATCATTTTTTTTAAATGAAATTGTAATGAGCGGATTACATTATAAGATAAAATTATCTTTTTGAGTTTGATAAAAAAAATCAAACATCTATTTATATATTTGTATAGGATTCTGAGCTGGATTATGCGAAGAGAAAATGTGAACAAGAATGTCGTAAATATATATAGTAAAGGTGAGATAATTCTGTAAGCTAATAGTAATAAATAAGAAGCAATAAAGTGGAATATCTAATTGTTTTTCTGGTTCTTTATATAATCCAATTATTCCATTTAACGGGAAGGGAACGTCTCTACTGGATTGATTCTATTAGGTGAAAGGGAGAACCTGGAATTAAAAATAAAACATTAATTATGAGTGCTTATAAGAAATAAATGTGAACATAAGTCTCGAAGGGAAAAAATAATTATCTACGTTTTTGACTTGCTAATGAACATCAAAAGAACATTGTAACGAAAACCATAACAACAAGAGTAATGACAAAAAAAAATAATAGCATTAATAACAACAATAATAATAAAAACAACAACATCAGTAAATAAAAACAACTTTAAATAATTAATTCAATTGCAATAAACAACAACAGAAGCAAAATTACATACTACGATCATCAGGGTCAAAATAAAAATAATAATAATAATAATAATAATAATAATAATAATAATAATAATAATAATAATAATAATAATAATAATAATAATAATAATAATAATAATATTAAATAATGTGTAATGAAATAATCGTAAATAATAATGGTTCCTGATGGGCTTCTTCTGTAACTTTTATACTATATTTAAGTTTAAGCCAACTTCTTATTATTGTCTCTTTAACTATCTTCCTGAACAAAAAAATATTTTCCCACGAATTAAAAATCCAAATATAAAATACATTTAAAGAAATTATGATATTAAATTTTAGATACCTTTTAGAACAAAGATGACTTCTGTATGTCCTTCGACGAGAATAAATATGGATAAAATCCTGTTGCGCGTTTTGTAAACTAGTCCTTTTTCACTTGAGAAAATATTAATAAAGATTAATATATGATAAAATATTTTATAATACTAAAAAGTAGACAAATTAAAGGATTGGCTTTAATAAAATTGAAAATCAAAATAGAGAAGCTTAGTTATATTAGGATATCACTCTATAAGGCATAAATATTGCTAAACTTCAACTGTTAATATAAAAGTGACAAGTTGAAATATAACATTTCTGTGATAATCCACAAAAAAAAAATATATAAAAAAGAGCAATGGCTTTAATAAAAAAAAAAACAAGGATAAAGAAGTTCTTCAATATTAAAATATGACAAAATGTAGAATGAAGATTCCTTACCTTCTCTCCTTTGATATAAAAATGACACAAGTCGTAATATAACAATTTCGAGATATTCGAATAAAATCATTCTGAATTATAAATATATTTATGTAGTAAAACAAATCACTGCCGTAAGGGAGCATAAATGTCCCTAGTTCATATTAGTTATTCTAAAATTTTGTCAGGCTACAACAAAATTAATTTCACATAACTCACTTTCTTCTTCTATCTTACTCTTCCTTTCTTCTTCATTCATATTCTTCTTTCTTACATGATTCTAAATTCTATCTTTCTTCTTCTTCATTCTTACTTCTTATTTCATATCTTCTTCTATCTTCTTCTTCTTCTTCTTCTTACTTATCTTCTCATTCTTCTTTTTCTTTTTCTTTTTCTTATTTCAATTTTCTTTTTCTTTTTACTTCTTTATATATTTCGATTCTCAATTTTTATCTTTCTATCTCGTAATCAATCCTTCTCTCTTCTTCTTTCTATCACTTCTTCTATTATTCTTACATTCAATTTCTTACTTAATTTTTTATCACTATTCTTCTTTCTTCTTCTCTTATTTTATTCTTTTCTCTACCATCTTCATTTCCTATTTCTTTTCATTCATATCTTCTCCTGATCTTAAAAAAAATCTTACTCTTTCTTCTTTCTTCTTCTTCTTCGCTTTTCTTCTTTAAACTTATTGGTAATTTGGTTTAAAATTTTCTTATTCAATATGTAGCTACAATTTTCAGTTACTTTAGAAATTACGGCACAAACGTCAGTGAAAGATCAACACGAAAAACTATTGTTGCGAGATCGACAATTGAGGAAGAGACAATTGATTTTATAGAGGGTACACAAGAGGGTATAAATTTAAAAGAATTTTGGAGACTCGAAACTTATTCATGAACAGCTTATAATGAATCTATCAGTCATGTAAGAGGGAGTTAGTTCCTAAACGGCTCAAGTCGTAGTTCTTTAATTTGAACAGACAGCTTGATGCTTCACACGAATGGTAGCGCAAGGTTATTTTCTAAACGTTTCTAAGCCAAGGGTGAACATTCAATCTATACCGACTGATCCAAATTTTCCCCGTGTAAAATCAGACAGTTTTTGAAAAGTTCCACCACTAGGAAGGTATTTCTAACGTTCGAGAGAGAAACTTGGTCGACAATCTTATACGACGACACTTATCTCGAATTTTGGACTTTAATCACAGCAAGTTGATTGCTCGCACAATAGAGAGTTATCCTGTTCTAAAGCACTCTCCAAGCCGTACACCGAAGAAGGTACGATTACTAAGTCGAATGCATCACTATCGGAGATTATATTTTTGATGGAATACAACTAAATTATGTTATTGGCGTATCGTTCTACCGATCAGTTATATGATGAAGGTAAGTGGGGTTCAAGAAAGTAGTCCTGAGCCCAGCGATCAAAGTCTCATGCGTTCCTTAGACTTACCTGTGAGATGTGGACTGTAAATATCTTATTGCTAATGCTGCAGTGGATAAGGTATCATGAGTGACCACCTGTGCTTGTAAAGAAAGTCTACTATCTTCATCTCATGTCTTGCGTTCTTATATGTTCTTTCTTCTTTCTGTTCTTCTGAATACAGTTGGCTTCTTGCCTTCTTCTTCTATCTATCTTCTTCTTACTTCTCTCTCCTCTTCCTTCCTCTTCTATCTCCTTTCGCTTATTCCTACACACTCTTCTTCTAGTCTTTATTGCATTCATTCTCATTTCTTTCTTTCTTAATTTTTCTTTTCTTCTCTCTTCTTCTTCTTCTTCTTTTTCTTCTTCTTCTTAATAATTTCCTTGCTTCTTCTTCTCTTCTTCTTTCTTCTTCACTCTCTTCTATTACCTCATAATTCAAACTTGCACCAATATAAACTCCTATATTTCAAAAAAAGGAATCGCTAACGCTTCCGAATAATTACAGACCAATTAGCTTGTAACTTATATAATTGGCAAAATTTTGAAGCAATACTAAGAACTAACAGATTAGATGCACATCTCGCAAGATCGATGGGATTGCTCAAAAATCCCAACACTGTATTTAAAATAGCAATAAGCGTCATGTCTTACACAAAATTTACCTAAATTCTTAATGTGTTATTAACGATGTATGATAACTACTAAATCTTTGATGTTTATTTTACCTAAATTCGTTCAAAAAAGCATTGATACCCTCCCTTCACTCAAAGATTATTGAAAAAGACTAGAGCTCATGGTTATTTCGAGGTAGACTTTTAATTGGATTCAAGAAATTTCGGTTATTGGACAGACGCAAACGATCGTTATATTGAATGCTTCAATTTGGCGAGTTATACGTGCGGACCCCAGGGTCTGTCCGGTTCAATACATGTTCATTATAATCATGTAATATGACATTTGATGAAATATTTTAGGCAATAATTTCGAATATTGCTGCATTATACGAACTTGGAAATCGCACAATAGTGAGAAAGACTATCAATTACTCCAAAGCCCAAATCTGAACTAAGCATTGAATTGGTCAACAACATGGAAAAATGAAATTAAATACCGAAAACTGTTAAGGTCTATACATTTTGGCCAGTAGTGAACAGTAATCACCGATTAACAAAAAATAGATGACTCAGTATCAAATGTTGTCAATGAGAAAAGGAATCTCAGAGTATAATTAATAAGGAATTTAAAGTTTGCGAGACAATGTGCTGAAGCCTGTTAGAAAGCAAAATAAAGCTCTTAGGCTTTATTGCAGAAAACTATCAATATTAAATTCTAAATAATATAATACTTCTCTTGTATAAACACATTAGTAGTACCATCTGGAATACTCAGTACAGTTTTTTTGAGGTCCATACCTCAAAAAGGACCAAGAAAAAATTGAAAGAATTCAAAGAAGGGAAACCAAATTAATACCAGAATTGAGATGGTAAGTCAATTCGTACAACGACTACTGCGAATTAAATATACCATCTTTAGAAACAAGAAGATCTAGAGGAAAATTAATAGAATCTTCAAATACTAAATAAATTTGCAATAGAAGTATTACAGGCCATTCTTTAGATATGATTTTAACGATTTAACACCCGCACAGTAATGCCGCAAAACTTTGTAAACATAACGATTTCATAACCAAAACAGCAAAGAATTTCTTCACTAACGATTGTAATTCCCAGGTAGTGGATAATAGCTCTATACCTGAAAATTATTGAACAGCGGCAACAATCGATTTATTGCAAGACTAAAAGTTCAGATTAAACCACTTGGTAAATGCGAAGTATGGTCTGTCGAGTGAATACCTGAACAACTCATCACGAATCTACTTATATTAAAACGATAGAATTAGATAAGGTGAAATCAAACGAACTGTATATTGGAGTATATATTTGAGTAAAATGTTAAAATTTGGTTTTAAATAGAAGTGGGGCCGAACTATATTGAACAAGTTTTTAAATGTTACCGCTTAGAGGATCTAGTTCTAACGCCTAAGTCGCGGTAGTCTCATTACACTCACTCATCAAATTTGTTAATAACAGCTTGATGTTCACCGCTTAGAGGGTTATTTCTAACATTCTAAGCCGGTGACATCATTGATCATTAGTATCTAATATTTGTAAAATAGTTTTATGTCACCACTTAGAAGCGTATTTCTAACGTTCTAAAGCCGGTTACCTCGACCTCGACACACTATCACTCTTAATTTGTAATAACAGTTCTTTGATGTTCCCACCGCCTTAGAGTGTTATCTACATTACACTTCTAAATCTGGTAGACTATTTCGATTCGACACACTACATTAATATTGTCTCTCAAATAACAGTTTTGGGATTACCGTTCTAGAGTGGGTTCATATAATATAACGTATTCATAAGCCGCCTGCTGAACTCATCTTTCCCTCAGAACTAGCCTCTGAAGTGGACTGTAAAGTCTTTCGCTAGCGCATTTCGTTAGTTCAGTAAGTTCTGTAGTTCTTCTTTATTACCATTTGCAATTGGACTTTTAGTGATACAGACAATTATTGTTTTCTTTCTCCTTTCTTATCGTCGCTTATGTTCTTAATTTTTTATCGTCTTCTCCTCCAAGTTTTTCCCTTCTCCCTCGCCCGTATATATATAATGAAATCGGAAATGGTATAAACCGCCTAACCATATGGAGGCGGATTGGTTGATGCAGCAAAATTTCTGAGTATAAAAGATTTAAAACATTTTCATATCAAGATTATATTAATTTATATTATTATATTTATTATTATTTATTATTATTATTATTATTTATATTATTATTATATATTATTATTTCATATTATATATATTATTATTTATTATTCATTATTATTATTAATTATCTATTATATATTATTAATTATTATTTATCTATTATTATTAATTATTTACTGTATTTATATATATAATATATACTAATAATATATATATATAATATATACTAATATCATAAAATCTTATATAATATAAATAACAACTAATTAATATATTACTAAATACATTAATAATAATTGTGATAGGATATATAATTATATTATATATATATATATATTATATTATATATATATATATATAATATATATATATATACTATATATATATTATATATATATATATAATATATTATAATATATATGGATATTAAGATAAATTTATACAATCATATCACTATATATTGACTATATATATATTATATATACTATATATATATAATAAATATATATATATATTATATATATACTTTAATATATATTATATATATATATTAGGTTATATATATATACATATATATAATATAATATATATATTAATATATATATATATAATTAATATATATATATAATATATTATATAATATAATATATATATATATATATTATATTATATAAATATATATATGGTGGTTGTGTGCGTGATGGTGTGTGTATGTTAGTAAATAGTATGGCATCTAAACATTTTTAGTTGGGGCTCATATTGGCAAATATATCATTGACAAGTTATCGTCTCATTTTTAAATAATTTGAAGTTTGACTGTTTTCTTGTGTAGTAATCAGCCTTTCATAATCAGTATCACTGTCACGTGGTGAATTTCTGTCACGTTGTCTATCACCATCTCTGTCAAGATTTCTCAAAGAGACTTGAGCCTCTGGTGGGAAGTCTCAGTTATTTCGTCAATACCCCAACCTGAAATGGAAATACGAAATAATAAGAGCGAAAACTTCGAATATAACTAACTCATCATATCTCTCAATAATTATATATTTGACTAAATACTTTCTCAATAATCTCTCTCCTCTCTTCTCTCTCTCTCTCCTCTCTCTCTCTCCTCTCTCTCTCTCTCACTCTCTCTCTGCTCTCTCTCTCTCTCTCTCTCTCTCTCTCTCTCTCTCTCTCAATTTCTTGAATTCCGAAGTTTACTCAGTCTTTCATTTATTTGTAATATTTAAAATGGTATCAATTCTGGCTGGTAAAGGTACCCGACAAATCGACCATCGATACCGTTAAATACTTGAAATAAATACTCTGTAAAAAAGTAACACAATGCAAAGCTGAAGGAATTCGAAAATAATTCACATGGAATACTTAAAGCAATGGATTCTGATATATCGATAGTATAATTTTTTTATTTTAAATTTTTATTTTTATTTATTTATTTATTATTTTTGAAAAATATCTTGTGATATTAAGATTGAGATACTTTAATGGGTAAAAAATCGAAAAATATATTACTATCTTATATATAATTATAATATATATAAATATTATCTAATATATATATTATATATATAATTATTACTAATATATAATAAATATATAATATATTAATATATATATATATATATATTTAATATATCATAATATATATATATATATATTCTAAATTATTATTATATTATATTACATATATATGATATAATATATATATATTAATATTAATACATATTATATAATATTATATATATATATATATAATATATACATTTAATATATACTAGTATTATAGCTAGATGGATGCTTATTTATAACAAGCAGTGTATGATATTATAGGCCTAGCATTCGCTGTAGTGTTATCAATGTCTGAATTAGGATAATTTCTTCGTAATATGTTAGTGCTAGAAGTATTTGATTTACGGTAGGAGCGCAGCTTAGAATAGCAACTGTCTAGGTATGTATATCGATACTATCGAATATTATCTTAATAATTAGTATATCGATTTAAAAATTCGTGAAACTGCCTAAGATACCTAATCATATTGTATCAAAATAAGTCAAATTTAATTGTTCACTATATATATATATATATATATACAATTATATATATAATATCATATACTATTTAAATATTATATATTATACTAATATATATAATATAATTATCTATATAATAAATATATATATAAATATATATTATATATTATATCTTATATTTTATATAATTAATATATATATATATAAATATATATATAAATATAATATTATATATATAATATTTATATATATACATATATTAATCTAAATATATATATGATGGTATTATATAGTATATATATAATATTTACTATATATATATTAATATATAATTATTATATATATATATCTTATATATATATTATTATTATATATAACTTATATTATATAAAATACTATTTATAATATATATTATTATATATATATATACAAATTTATTATTTAGTGTTTATTACTAATTAAATACTATATATATACTTATATATATCACATTACATAAGTATATATATCATAATAATACATATATACTATATTTTATATATATATACCGTATACTATATATATATTTATTATTATATAATTATTATAAGTTATATATATAATTATATACTTATATATATATATATATATTATATATATAATATACTTATATATATATATATAAATATTATAATATATATAAATAATCATATATATATATATATATCTATTATAATATTAAACTATATATATATAATATTATATAACTTAATATCATATATATATAAATATATATATTATATTTATATATATATATATAATATATATATAATTATATATAACAAATTAAATATATATATTAATAGTTATATTATATATATACGCATGACTTTCCTTAATTAACCCCAATCTAAATTATAGATATGATTAAACAGAGTAAATTGCTCCTTGCACAGAAGCTTAATATAACTTTTTCTTTACTCTGATTAAGTAGAACGATGCGTAATCATTTATTTCATATTTTACTCATATTTTCCACCAAGGATTTAATTTCACCAGCCACCTTCCAACCAAACACAACTTTCCTAATTCACTCTGCATCATCCATTCCCTTTTCATTCAACATATATACTAAATATTTAAACTCTGATACTTGTTCCAATTGTTCACCATCCAACATGACTTCCACACAGCGGACTCCTATCACTCTACCATAACCTTACTTATTTACATTTACTTTCAAACCCCTCCTTTTACACTCCCTGCCAAACCCCTCTACCAATCCTCTCAAACTCTTCAAATTCGATACATAAAACCATATCACTCGCGTACAATTAGCAGGTCACCCTCCACTCTTTTCTATTCTCCATCAGTCTAACACCTTCCCGCACCTCTAATTCTTTCATCACCCCATCCATATACAAATTAAGTAACCAAGGAGAAATAACACCTCCCTGCTTCACTCAACTATTAATAATAAACCATTAACTTTCAACTCTATCAACTCTTATCTTTATACAGGTTTCACTATCGTCTCACATATTTTTGATTTCATTCAGAAACCTACCACCGACACCATATATCACTAACTAATATTTAATATAACATTGATATCAGTAATACTTACCTTTAACATAGAGATTATATAGCTCAACCTTCATTTGGATGGAAGCTGTCATTGTTGCTCTACTTTGGGAGCTTTTAACGTAAATCTCATGTGGATGAAAGCTGTCTGGTACACTTTGAAAACTTTTATCCTAATCTCTATCATCATTCTGCTTTTCCTGAACTTCTTATCCAAATTTGATGCTTAAACCTTTTGATAAACGACTACTTTTAGTAATGATGCAATATTTCCGTATTTTTAATGCCGAAATTTCTTAGGAGGTCTAAACACTAATTATACAAAATTAGTATAAGTTAGCCTTGACGAAATTTATTAAACACCCTGTAAAATTATTTTTTTTTTTTAAACACCCTGCAAAATTATTACAAAAAAATTACAAGAATTGAAAGGTTTAGAAATATTTCCAATGAGATCAGGATTTAATAAAAATAATAATTGGTAGCTTAACCACCTGTTTTTATGATTGCCTGAATTCATTTAAACATTACTATTTGCTAAATTGTAAACAAACTTTAAATTAATGGATAGGGTTTTCTTAACTCCTAGAATTTTATTTTCAAAGCATATTTGGATCTCTATGGAATTGATATTTTCACTATATGCCACGCTTGGTAATAAGTATGAGTACTGGTTACTAAGTCTCACCTTTTCTGCGCAGGTTAAGTTCGAGCACTCTTCCAAGTAAAAGGAAAGGTTGAATTTGTTATAGAGGAAACGAAATGCCAATGTACAGTGCACATTTTGAAGCGTACCGTAAGTTTTACAAATCCTACCCCTTATTAGTGTTAAGCTCTAGAGAGCATATATAACCTTTAATAATAAGGATCATTTGTAGATACTGTACTGGGTGACTTTGTTCCTGAAAAAAAATTTTCTCGAGTTCAAAAAAAATGTTCTAAAGTTCAGGGTAAAAAGTTAAGTCTTAAAGTAAGAGGCTTTTGAGAAAGAGTTCTTCTGTGGTTGGAACTTCTGGTTAATTATCAAAGAAGCTGTTGCCACGTAAATGATTTTTCTTGAAAAACTAAACTTAACTTAACTTTTCTGAACCTGTAGAAATTTCTTGAATGCCTAGGCAAAATTTTTTCAGAAAAAGCTCACAGGTAGCAGTATCTACAGAATAGCCCTAAAATAATATAACAGACACTTAGGCAAGAACTGGTTTTTTAGAATAGTATGAATAAAGGATGCGGTAATCTCTTTGAAGTTAGATCGAGGCATAATTTGAGTGCAAGAAGTTCCGCTATAGCGGAAAGTAAAAATCGACCAGAGTCGTCGAATGTCGGTTCATCATATTAGAAGGTGGGAGAGAAAAAAAGACATAGGTAGTCAAGTATATTTTTCAAAGTCTTGCAAGAGCAGGTAGGATGTTGAATAAAAAGATTTAGCAAATAATATTTGTGCCTACATCTAAGCTGCCAAAGATGCTCTAGAACTACTAATAACCTACAATAACGATGACGACTCGTCGACTTTACTTTGTCTGCTATAGCGGAACTCGTATTCAAGATTTGCCTCGTGATCTAAACTCGGGAGGAGAATTCCGGAGATTTCTATTCTAGCGATCTTGGCAAATTTAGCGTTCTTTCGCTAACGTTGTAATGATTTAAAGGTTTATATGCTTTCTAGAGCCTTAACCTTAATGAAGGGATACCGAGTTTGTAAATATATAGTTTCTATGGAGAAAAGGTTTCCTCCGTGTCTCGAAGAAATAGATTTTTATCACGATTTTGGGGTTGAGATATATTCAGTGGCTGGTTGTTTAGAGTTCAAGAGGCGTAGTGTATGGAGGATAGTTGGAATGCCAATGAGAAACCGAGTCAACCAAGGTTTATAGTTTGAAAAAGTAAAGGAAAAATAATATTAGCATTAGTGCGCTTCATGGAGGAGAATCCATAGGGTAGGAACTCCTGTCATTTGAGCGACCCCCTCCTCAGATGGCATTCGAATAGTTCTAAGGGGGGGGGGGAAATCGAATAAGGAGTATGAAAGGAAAGTCTGAATCAGTTACAGAGGCCAAGAAGGTCAAAACCTCGTCCTTATTGAAGGCAGGTTCTGTTCCTTGCTGAAGACTTACAAGAGCTCTGAACAGTATTCAAAAGTAAGATGGTCAGAAGATTCCTGAGTAGAAAAAGATTTTCAAAGACAAGTTAGGATTAAAAGGTATATTATGTCGAGTTCATTCCCAAGACTTTACGAATCTAAATCTGGCAGCAGAGAATCAATCGATACGCTTCTGCAATATCCTCTACAAACACCTGCTTGAATGAAATTGAGACCTGGAGACAATAATGAAGTGGAACAATAATTCAGTACTAACTGGACGTTGCAATTAACGTTATATGTTGCAAAGTAAAGGGATTTTGTTGGCATTAGAGTTGAGCATTGCGAAATTCCTTGCAATCTTTTAGTATAGTGACGTGCTAATTTATTTCCTTGCTTATCAATGTTGCTATAGGTCACCCTAACAGGGACGCATACAGAAAAAGCTTTAAGGGGTGGTGCAAGGCACAAGTCCAGAGACAATCAAAGCACACGATAAAGAGATAAGTCATACTTTCGTATCAAACTTATTATCACAGGAAAGATATCGGGAGCGTATATGAAATGGTTGTGCCAAGGAAGGAAACGAAGGCAGTGCAGTATTTAGAAAAAAGTTTTTGCTATGTTTTTTAAATCCCCTAGATAATCTGTTGGTACGAAGTTTTAGCAATTTCAATTAAAAAAAATAAAACATGAAAAATATGATTCTTTGTTATAATATATATATAATAGATTTCGAATGTTATATAGGGAATTTCGAAGAATTATTCCCAAATTTCTTAAGAGATTTTCAAGAAAATAATAATATTTAATTGTTTGATATTTTAAATTATAAAAAGAAATACAAATGTATAAATATTGTTTTTATTAAAAAGGTGTTTTAAGATGAAAGTCTTTATGAAATATCCTAATTAAAATAGGTAATTTATATGTGCTCCCCGATGCGTGTATATCTAGAGTATGCGGCTCTCGTCTACTAGCTTTCTGATTCAATGTCTTGCCGATGGTCGGAAAATTTCCAGGGAACTCGTAATCTTGGTGAGTTCAACTCTTGAAAACTCAACTTCTTTATATCTCTCTCGCAAATTGCTCCCAATTTTCCTATCCCTTTGAACGGCTCTAATGTCTTTACCCGTAAATCAACAATAAAGCATGTGCTCATGGACTAAACATAACTAGTGAATTGTCTTGGAGACCTCAAATATACCATCGGTTGCTAAAATGGCCTCAAAAAAAAGCTGGGAATTCTGTTTCAGATTGGCGTGAATTTTTTTCTCCTGCTCAGATGCTCCATATATTAAAGTCTTAAGTTCGCCTAATGTGGACCAAGATTTTTGTAGTTAAAAGCGGGACAAACTATATATAGTATATATATAAATATATTAGTATATATTTATATTTATATATATATATATGATATTATAGTATTATATATATTTGAGTGATAAGTTTTATAGTAATATATAATATAGTAATATATATATACTAATAATAGTAGTTAGGTTAGGTTAGTTAGTTATTAAGTTTAGTTAGTTAGTTT
Organism: Trachelipus rathkii; assembly: GCA_015478945.1. NCBI lineage: Eukaryota > Metazoa > Arthropoda > Malacostraca > Isopoda > Trachelipodidae > Trachelipus > Trachelipus rathkii. The sequence continues at coordinate 55,413 of JABUQX010077051.1, forward strand.
AGTTTGTAGTTAGTTCTGTTATCTATCAGGATTAGTTATCTAGTTTAGTTGGTAGTATTGTTAACCACGAACAATGCGGGGGATAAGGTTACTATTTAGTTTTTCCCGACCAGTGACGCGCATAAAAGTGAAAGTGTGCACAGTTAAGTCAGGGTATAGAAACCCGACCTCAGTCCGGATGACCAAGTCAAGAATTCGCAGCCATCAGTGGCCATGGCAGGCTCAGTGACTCACAGACCTACTGTGCGGGAGGCGAATAGGAATCTAGTGTATTATGTGTAATTAAAGGTTGTGATCGGTGTATTGTGTTGGCTATGGATGAAGTGGGTGAGGGTAGTTGAATTAAGTGAATGTATACACTTATGCGTAAACTGTAAGAATTGACAGAAATCTCCTTACAAACGCAAATTTTTCGTGTCCGTCCTGGTGACTAAGTCGAAAGTACAAATCCGTTTGACGAGGAACTCGAGACTCACGACCTTAACGTGCAAAACGCATCCACTTCAACCCACTGACCATATATTATACACATATGAATATATATATATAATATATATATATATATATAGTATATTTATATATATATAGGGGTTGTAGGGGTACGTATATCTATAGATTAGTAAGAGATAAATATATTTGATATCTAATCCCAGACTCAGGTATATATATATGTAGGTAGATTTATATTATCATATTATATAACTATTATATAATATAATATAATTAATAGTATTATATTATATATAATTATATGATATATAGTGTACTATAATTAGAAAAATTATATATAATACGATATAATATATAGTATATATAATATATATATACTATATACTATGATAATATATATAGTATATATAATATTATATGTACTTAAAAATATTATATATATATATATATCTTATGATAGATGAGTATAAGAGTATATATATATATAATGAATATAGTATATACTATAATATAGTATATAGTTATATATCATAAGTAATATATATAATAATATTAATATATATAGTTATATATATAATATAAATAATTGATGCATATATATATGGTATAGCTATATACATACACTGTAGTATATATATATATATATATATAAATATCTATACTAAATGAAAGATATATATACTATAAGTCAATAAATTAGTATATAGTAATATATATATAATGGTAGGCTTATCGTATTGGCTTACTTTTGGAATATAATATATATATGAGTATATTATTATTATATATATAGATATAATGATAAATATAATATATAGGTACGTATAATATATAAAATAATAGAAATTAACACAGAATATATGTATATATATGTATATAGTATATATACTAGTATATATATATATATATGATAATTAATTATTTATATTAGATATATTTTTATAATTATATTTTATTTATTCATTCTGTGATTATGTATATAGTGCTAAATACCACTTAACATATTTGAAACTCTAACATGTAACACTATTATTCACTAATGAAAATATATTTGACTCCAGCAGTTCTGGGACGATTTAATAAATATTGTGAATCTAGGCCAGAAAAAAAAGAAACTCCACACATGTCCTGATCAAAAATTTATTTGTAGTTAGAGAATTTGTTGTTTTTATACCATTAATTGAGGTTTGAGTTGGGTTTTTCAGAATTCCAGATCTTATTTACATGAGAAACGCATGAGAAAACGCACGCTCTGTGGAGGCATTTGTTCCATGAAGAGAAAAGATCAGTTGAAGGGAGTAAATGAGTTGACTTGAGAACCACCGTTCAATAGAGGGCCATGCGTGAGGGAGTTATACGCTGTTGAAGTATTTGAAGGCGTTGCACGCATAAATTGGCCGTTTCGTTCCGCGGGGCTGCTGTGGACTTCTCAGATGGGGGTTGCGCAGCACCTTCCACAGACGGCCACACTCCCGCCCGAGTGACCAAGTGCCGCGGAGCACACCTCGCCGCTCTGCGCACCCTGGAAGGACGCTTCGGTCAGTCCTGCAATTAGAGCCAGTGCACACATGAAGCCACTGAAAGGCTTCCCGACCACTCTGTAACTCTACAAGGCAGCTTTTGGGGTCCGCTGCACTCGCTGTGAGAAGCACAGTGACCCGGGCTTAGCAGGATGACCGAACAGAGCAGAGCGCCCAGCAGAAAAACTGTGAATTACTGGGTGCCATGATTGCTTCTGGTGTTTCGTGCGTGCACCCATTGCACATGTCACTTCTGTGCGCACCAAATATGAAGTAGTACGTGAGTTGACCTGAGAACACCTTCAATAGAAGGGCATGCGTTGGTTCGCTGTGCGAAGAATTGAAGCGTTGTCAACTATAAATTGGGCGTTTCCGCCCGGGGGCTGCTTTGGACCTCTTCAGTGTGGTCGCTCAGCCCCCCTCCAACCAGACGCACAATATATTGAACTAATGCCGACAATGGGTTGGATGAGAAATAGTTACGAATTTAGCTTAAGGAAAGTAAAATACGTTCCAACCACCGTTGTCTGTACTAGATACGAAGCTTGCCATTCGTCTATTTTCTCCCCTATATATTTGATCGAAGTGAAGCTCGTCAAAAAAAATCTGAATCATTCCTGCGGTCAAAAACCTCTATTTCTGAACGCTAAAATCCATTGTTTTTTGCATTTGTGACCAACTTGGGGTTTCCTTAGCGTAATCCAATCCATAAATTCAAAAATCTGAAATTGTAACTGAACCAATGGATTCCAGAGTACTGTCAAACAAGTATCATAAAACTCCACAACTAGTTTCTTGTACGGTTTTTTACTACAGAAGAATTTACACCTCCTTCTTCAAGCTGGGCTAAGTAGCCCTCGAAACCGAATGCGGTAAGAAACACTGTCTTTTCTGGTCGACTGTAAAGTGGTGTCGTTTCATATTGAATATTTCTAGCAATATTTCTAACCGGTTGAAATATGGTTTTCCTGTGCAATCTTCATAACAACTTGTGAAAAGATAGCTGCCTGGAAAGTGAAGGGAAATGAAGCCATATTTCAGCAAGGGGATTCACACAAAAATTATTTTCAAAACCTCTGACATTTGTTCATGACGTCAAAGGTATAGAGTTCTATCTCAGGAAAAGAGTTTTCTAGACACTCTTTTCGATGATGGTGAGCATTAAAGAGAGAGCCATCGTTGTTTGCTGGTATGTCCAAGGAAGTTTTGTGAACTCAAAATGCGACAAAAATCCTTAAGCTCTTCTACTCGAGGGGTAATAAATGTGAAAAATAAGCGAATATATGTTTTGTACCAATTACAGCTTCAACAATCATACAGGCGAGGCCAATAGCTATCACATGCACTGCCGTTATGATCAGAAGATGAATCTAATCAGAACCACTATTCAATTAACTCTGCTGCTCGCATAGAAGGGTATTGCAGTCTTGCCTTAGGAAAATGCTTAGCTTACACCACATAAACCAACTGACTTTGAAGGATGTCAACATAATTTTCTTAAGATAAAGTCTATAAATAATAGTATACGGACTATGTCAAAGGTCTCTGAAGGGAGATATTGAAGGTCAAGGAGCTTTTACCTGAACTCCCTAGTAGGCTGAAAGAAACGAACACATAACGGGGAACATTTTATGATCCATGATTGCTCTCAATCAGTTTAAAGAGTGTTCAAGCAGTGGGCATCTTTTATTTGTTGTCGTAGTTGCGCTCAGCATATGGAGCAAAAACATTTAAACAATTGTTCGCGACTTTGTTCTGAAGCACAAGAAACTTTTTCTCATAGGTTCGTTCTAGAAAATCTTAACTACCTGCAACTCTCTGCCAGAGATCTAGAACGCTTTCTGACTTTTTCTCCTCTCAGTAATGGTACGCCAAACCTTCTGGCAGCACTTAACTTTCTCAGCAAATGTCAGGTGGTTCATTCAGAGCGATCCACACATTCGGTTGTATCCTGTCCCTTAAATGTCTTTCTTGAATTAGATATCGTTATACACACATCTGCGCGAATTTAGAGTATGCAAGTATCCACATGCTACAATATGAACAGGAACGAAAGGATATGGCATTCTGGACACCTGTTGACTTCGCCTTGGAACGGCACGCTCGGTTGCGATTTCGATAACTATCTGCGTGCATCCAACATTTTTTTGGTGGAGGAAAGCTCAGCTGTATGAGCTACCGGTATACTTGTCCTCATTCGCAGATCATGGGCCGGTGGTTAAAATCCAGAGTAAGGCAGTAAATTCTATCGATATCACCCCAATAATGGTTTTTCTTTATAACTATCATATATACACTTCGCTATTAGATATGCATATTTAAACAATTACAAAAGAAGAACCCCTCACTACTAGGCTGGACACCTGGTGAAGTCACGCCTTGAAGGGAAGCTCGCCTGCTTTCTATATACTGTCTTGAATCTGCGCAACTTATGTGGGTTTGGGAAGGGACTAGATCAGCTCATATAGTCGGCGTAGTATTTGTCCTCATTCACCAACATTGGCGGTGGTATCGAATCCGCAGAGAAGCAGTGAGAATCTTTATCTTCCATTAAAATGTTCTTTCTTATTAACTACTCTATTACTCTGCGATGATATGAAATATTTAACCATCTACATATAAAGAGATGAGGGGATATGCTAGCCTGAAGCACCTGGTAATGTCGACTTGAAAGGGAGCTCGGTGCTTTATAACTGTTCTTGAAGGTAAAACTGTTTATTGGGATGGAGGATAATGCTCTCAGTCCACACAGCAAAAACGGGTATTGATGGTGCTTCATTTCAAAGCACATGTCGGTGGTTCAATCCCACAGAAGGCAGTTAATTCTTTTAAATATTAAAATGTTGCTTTCTTTACTCTGAAATATTTTTTGATCATTTGCGATTATTGCAATATTCAACATCTACAAAATAAAGCGAACGAGGGACAGAACAAGGCTGACACCTGGGGGATGTCACCTGTTGAAGGGGAGCTTCGGTTGCTTTTATGAACTTGTTCTTGACGGTCCAGACATTTTTTGGGTTGGGAAGGAGTTAGCTCAGTCTGGTATAGCGTCAGCGTATACAGGTGCCCTCTATCCCCACATGGCGTGGTTCAATCCCCAGGAGAAGGCAGTAGAATCCTTTAACACACACGTTTAAATGTTGCTTTCTTTATTAACCATCTTTATATAATTCTGGCGATAATATGAAAATTTAACATCTTACAATAAGATTAAGAGACGAATAGAAGGCTGGACCACCTGGTATGGTTGCCTGAAGGCGAGCTTCCGGGTGCTTGTATAACGTTCTGAATCCAACTGTTTTTTGGGTGAAAGGAGATAGCTCAGTCGTACTAGAGCACCGGTATAGTTGTCCTCATGATCGCAACATGGCGATGGTTAATATCCCAGAGAAGGCAGTAATTGTCTTTGTCTTACCCATTAAAGTATCTTCTTTATATAACATCACCTAAAAAATTGCGATATCAGGTCAATATTTTAACACTCTAACAAAATAAAGAACGATGGTGATGGAACAGGCGGACACCTGGAGATGCTCGACTTGATCGAAGCTTGGTTGCTTTATAACGTTTTTGAAGAATATCCACTTTTTTGGTTAGGAGATCAGCTTAGGTCGTATAGGCAACAGGGTAAATTGTTGCTCAGTCGCTAATGTCGTGGGTTCATTCCCAGAGAAGGCAGTAAAGTCTTTAGTCTCCCATTAATATGTCTTTCTTAAATTAATACTTATAAATATGCGATTAGTAATGCCAATAGTGTTGTTAATACCCATGCTACAATATAAAGAACCGAAGGAAGGACATTCCTTGGACACCGTTGAATTGCGCCTGAAGGACCGTGTGATTGACTACTATTCGGAATCCAAACATTTTGGGGTTGGAGGAAAGCTCAGTTTGTAGTAGCAACCGGGTATATTGTCGCTCCTGAGGTCGGCAACATGGCGATTGGGTTCAATCCCAAGAGAGGCAGTAAATTCAGTTGTATTACCCAATAAATGTTTTTTCTTTATATACATCTTATATTAAATGGTATTAAATATGCATATTGTAAGTTCTTTCACCTTAAACAAAACGAGGGAACAGTACACGCTGGACACCTGGTTGATGTCACGCTTGAAGGAGCTGGTTGCGATACTGTTCTTGAACCATCTTTTTTGGTTTGGAGAGATAGAGTTAGTCATCACTAGCGCCGGTATATTGTCCTCGATTCACAACATCGGCGTGGGTTCAATCCCAAGAGGAAGCAGTAAATTCTTATGCGTCCCAAGTTAAAAGTGCCTCTGTCCTTTATTAACATCTTTAATATAATTGCGGAATTAATTATGAAAATTTAACATCTCTAAATATATAAGAATGAGGGATATGGTATGGCTGAACACCGGTAATGTCGACTTCAAGGAAGCTCGGTAGCTTTATAAGCTGTTTCTTGGGAATAGAAAACCTTTTTGGGATGTCGGATAGCGTCGATGTCCGTATTAAGCATACGGGTAAATTGTCTTCATTCGCACATGTCGGCGGTTCAACTCCCAGAGAAAGGCCAGTTTAATTACTTATGTAAACATGTAAAATGTTCCTTCTGCTTTAGACTTACATCGTTATATAAGATCTGCGATTAGATGCAAGTATTTAACATCTACTAAATAAAGAAGAGGGACAAGAGACCAGCTGGACACCTGGGCAGAGTTCGCTCACCTTGAAGGGAGGCGTCCGTCTCTTGCCTATAACTGTGTCTTGTAATCCAACATTTTTGGGTTGGAGGATAGCTTCTAGTCGTGAAGAGCGCCAGAAAACTGGAGGCCGAAGTGACATCTTTCGCCGTCTTCAAACGCAAGAGGTCGCAGACCTTTCTTTTATCTTCCCAAGAAAAATACTTTTCATTATTAAACATCTTAAATATTTTTCGAATTAATATGAAATATTTAACATCTACAATATGAAGGAACGAGAGATAGGACAGGCTGGACTCCTGGTGATGTTGCCTTGAAGGGAGCGCCGCCTTGCGTTCAATAACTGGTTGTCTGAATCCAATTTTGGGTTAGAAGGATGACTCAGTCGCATACACTGGGTATAGATCGTCCTCATTTGCACAAATGGGCAGTGGTTTCAATCCAAGAAGCAGTGAAATTCTTTAGTAAGCCCTATTAAGATGTTCTTTCTTATAACATCTATATATTGCGATTAATATGCAATATTTAACATCTCAATTTAAAGAACGATGGATAGGACAAGGCTGACACGCTGTGAGTGTTCCGACTATAAGGGAGCTCGGTTGCTTTAGACTGTTCCTGTTCTTTAATCCAACTTTTTTGGGTTGGAGGATACGCTTAGTCGTATAGCGCCGGGTAGTAGTTGCCCCATTCACCACTGGCGTGGTCTCAATCCCGAGAGGAACGAGAAAATATTACATCCGTCAGTTAAATTTCCTGATCTTTATAATCAATCTATATTAATTGCGATATAGCAATATTTTATACTACTGACAATATAGAAGATACGAAGTGATAAGCACGGCTGGACACCTGGTGGATGTCGACTTGAAGGGGAAGCTAGGTTAGCTTTATTAATTGTCTGCCTGAATTAGAAACTTTTTTTGGGTTGGTGAACTAGCTCAGTCGTATAGCACCGTTTTATGTCCTCATCTGAAAACATGTGCAGTTGTGTTCAATTCACTCAAATATCACTCTCAAATTTCCCATAGAAATTTTTCATTTCTTTATTAACGACTTATATAAAATTGCGATTGAAGGGAGACTTTGATCTCTGAACCATGATTCAGCATGTTGACATATTCTTTAATAGAAGAGTAATTTTGTTTTTGATGAACAACTAATTACAGTCTCTAATTTTTTTGGAAACTCAAAAAAAATCCTTCGTTGTTTTTTGTTTAGGGGGGGGAAGGGTGTGTTTATATTAACAACTAAAGGCATTAAATCTTTAATAATCAAGATAATTTCAATCACCGCTTTTTCCCACTAAAATATCTCCTTATTGTTGTGGTAGTCAGATAAATTTTATTTAGACACTTTATTTTTAAAGAGTTTCTTTTTCGACATATCTCTGTAAAAGTAACTTTCAAATTTTTTGGAAGTTAAGAAACGATCAAATTCTAAGTTGACACCACCTACATCATACCAAAAGCATTAAGATAAACTTCAGTCTGTTAAGGATTTTACATGCAGAAACTATTAGAATTTGAAGGAAAAAGAAAAAGATTATCCGTTTTTTTTTTTAATGAACGCTGCTCTTCTGTGTGATCTAATGTAAGAAAAAATGAAGTGGCTGTAGAAAAAGAACGCAAAGCAATATATAAGCATTTGGTAAAATATTATGTCTTTTATGATAATATAATATAACTATATACTAGCTAATATTATATAAGTATATATAGCTAATAGTATATAGTATATATATGTATATACGTCAGGTATGGTATATAGTGTAGAGTATGCTTAAGTAATACAGATAGTAGAAAGCGATATAGTAGAATATATATCCATATAGATCGAGCAGAGTATAAATATACTATATAGTTCAATATTATTATATTATAGTATACTATACTATACTATATTGCAATAATATAGTATATATATTATAATAGTAATGAATATAATGTCTATAATATAATATATATATAAGTATAAATAGAATAATATACGGTAAGTATATAGCAAGGATGCACCGATTAATTCCCTTTAAACCTAATCATACGTGATTTAATGACGTATCATAATATACTATATGTAGTATTTATAGTATATCTAGTATATATAGATAAACTTTAGATGAAAAAGTATAAATATAGTCGAGACTAGAGATATAGTGATAAGTCTGAGGATATATTAGCAATTAATTAACATGCTGATAAGATATGTTTATAATATAGTAATACTAATAAATGATAAGATATATATAATATATAATACATTGATATATAATATATATATATTATTATATATAAGATAAAGTATATATATTTAGCTATATATATATTAGCTATATAGTACTTATATATATATAGTGAGAGGATATGATATATATATATAATAGATTATATATAATATATATATATTCAATAATATATTAGAAAAAAATTATCTAATAAATATAGTCAAGAACTAAGAAACAAATATAGATCTAGAGAGTATAATCATTATAAATAATATATGTTAACACAATTATATATATATATTTATAGTATATATATATATATTTATATATATATACTATAGTATTATATATATAGGTATTTATATATATTAGTAGTAGTAGTAATATATATTATAATAATAATGAGGATGAATGATTTAATCATATATAATAGTATTAAATGATAGTACTATAATAATAATATACATATATAATATATAAGGTATATCTAATATATAAGTAAGATATGTACCTTACAAGAAATATGACATACTACAATACTATATATTATACTATATACAATATATATTATAATATATATGTAATCATAATAGTAATATAGATTATACGTATATAAATAGAATATATAGATATAAATGATACTATATAAGCTGGAAAATGCTGGTTGTGATATATATACTACTTATATAGGGGATAATATATATATCTTTATAGATAATATTATATATATATATATATATATCTAGTAAGTAGGTAGTGATTATATATAGATAGGCCTAATATAAAATAATAGTATGAATATATGAGGTATATATAATAAAATATATATATATATATATATTATAATAATATATATATTTATATATATATAGTAAATATAGGTATTATATTTATAATATATAATATATATAATATGTGATATTTTGTATAGTATATAGTATATATATAATATATACTTATATATAATTTACTATTAATATATATATCATATAATGAGTGTATAACTAAATTAATATTACTATAGGGGGGCGCAAGCACCGCCTTCGACTGGATTAAAATAATTTACCAAAGGAGGGTGGGTCGGAGTTTTCTCAGAGAAGCTAGTGGGGATATTGTAAGCAGAGATTAGGAAAACTGTTCCGAGATGCCACGTTTTTCATGGTAGGTGGATTCGGACTGCAGTGTAAGCGCGTACTCTGCAAGCATTGTCTAACGGGCGACGCTGTTTTCGGGATGGTTCGAGTCCTGCGCGTATGAAATTGTTTAGTTCTTCTATTATTGCAACTTTGACACAACAAGCGTGCTGGCCCATATCGGCGTGTGCTTACTTTTGAGTTGGTTGCTCCTGGTAATCCCAAGCACCCAAGCTAGAAGGCCATGTAGCCCAGTAGGTGTTCCAACCATCCTCGCTTGTGCGATGTAACATAAGTTAGCCGGGAGGTTGTTCAAAGCAAGTGTATGCGGCAGAAGATTAGAAAACGTTCCAATATGCCTTCTTGTTTCTGGAAGGTTGATCGACTAGTGGCAGAGCTTCCTGGACCATAGTCTAACGCCGACGCGTTGTCGATGGTGTTCGGAAGTTCTCTGGTGCGATGACATATGTTTTCTTTTGGTCTTATTTTACAAGATTTTGGTTTGCAACAGCATCCGTTGCCGATCGGCTTTTTGTTTTTTTTTTTGTTTTTCTATTTTCGTCGTTCTTTGACTTTGATTGGTTGCCCTTGTTACCCAGGATAACCAAGGCAGAAATGCAGTAGCCCAAGCAGGTGTAGCAACCCAACTCAGCCTGTCCATTTAAGATAATATACTGGATTCCAAAACAGTGACTTCGATGCAATATACTAAGGAAAAATTGTCACGAGATGCCATCATCTTTTCTGGGAAGGTGGATCGGACAAGTGTACAGAGCTGTCCTGGTACCATGTCTAACGGCGAACGCTTGTTGTCGTATGGGTTCTGAGTGTCCTGGGCGCGCCAGAGAAATTTTTATACATCGTCTTTAGTTATTGCAAGAGTTTGCGCAACAAGCATGCGTTGTGCCATTTCGGCGTTACCTGAGACTTTGGTTGGTTGGCTCCTGTAACTCAGGAAGCACGCATAGCAGAATACCAGGTGAGCCACAGCAGGATGTCCAAACCACCGCTCCTGGCGATTAAAAATAAGTACCGTTGACGTCTTCAAGCAGTGATAATCTGAACGCGTTTGAAGTTAGAAAGCCGAGTTCTGGAAAGATGTGGCCTTCTGCTCTCTGGGAAGAGCGGGATATTAAATTAAATATAGAAAGTTTTCATTTTTTAATAAATAAAAAAAGTATTAAACAATCAGAGTAATCTATAGAAAACTATTGTCCTAAATTGTTAATAGATTCGTGACCTCACCTTATTAGCGATTTAGCTTACCTCATTGGATTTGCTTATTATCAACTTTGAAATTGTGCTTTCCAACGTGGTATGGGCATCGAGAGGTAATAGAACTATGATTCATATATGACTGGCTGAGCGATATGGGCATGGCTATTTCCCAAAAGATTTACCGCCTTCCTCGCCTGAAGATTTCTATTTATAGACTAAGGGCATATATAGACGTTATATATATTATATATATATAATATATGTATAATATAATAGTATATATACTATCTGGCGTGACTATATAACTATATAGGTATCGTATGAATAATATAATATAATTATACCTAAAAAT
>JABUQX010077052.1:0-31449 GCA_015478945.1 Trachelipus rathkii
CGGACCCTCACTATGGCATATCCTCATCGTGTGTGGAGGTTCATCCCTTGGCCAGGTGAGCCACAATCATACCCCTCACAAAACCCTGCCATTCACTCCATTATGTACACCTCTCTTCTCCCCTCTGCCAACTCCCATTTTCTCCTCAGGCATTCCTTTACTACTCAATCAACTTTTTCTCGGTCTCATCAGTTCCCAGCTGGTTCGATTCCCACACACACTCACCACTATACATCCGCTTACACCAAACTGAGACGTCATCCATTCCTTTCCCGATGACCAAACCATCTCAAACGTATTTTCATTTTATTCTCGTCATTCTTTTTTCTTCACAGCCACAGCAAGTCTAGTACATTCATTTCCTTATTTTAATCTTAATTCGTCACATTTATTACACCCTTGAAATTGTTATGAGACACATTGTAGGCCTACTTTAGATCTATACCTCTTATTCGAGACAATAGTCTCACTACTATATATACATTAACAATGGTAACAAAATACCATCATGTAAGACCCTAGCACGAATCAAAAGACTTAGTCCCTAATGCACCAACATAATTGCACCAACCACTTCTGCCATTCTCAACTTCCCTACTACACTCTACTCAGAATCCTCCTTCTCTTTTATCCAACATATATCCTAAATATCTGTTAACTCACGACACTTTTTCCAGCTGCCTTACCATCTAACATTACTTCACACTGAGCTGTCCTCCAGTCCCAACCATAAGCATCTCTAATAGCATTGCTGCCTATTCACAGCTCTCATCACAGTTCACAGCCAAATCCCTCGTGACCAATCCGTCTTCAAACGGTTTCAGACATTCACCACACAAAACACCCAAGATCATCAGCATATAACTTAGGATTAGGGCAAACCCTCCGATCCTCGCCCATGCGGCGATCATTCAGCACCCATCCCTGACACCCCTACCTCTAATTCTTTTAGAATCCCATGCATATACAAATGAATAACCAAGGACTTAAACCATCCCTCTCTCACTACCGCTATTAATATTAAACCTGCTTCACCTTTCAACTCTATTTATTCTTACACAAGCTTTCATTATTTTCATACATACTTTTAATTCCAGTTCAGAAGCTTACACCAACACCATAATCACTAACACCTGCAATGGAGCTTTCCTATTAAACTTATCATACACCTGTTTCAAATCATAAACCTAAATACAATTTATGTTTTTCATTTTCCCACTGATTTGTTTCATGTAAAATTTTGATTCGGATGCCCGATCTCGGCCTATTACGTTCTTGTTCTGACAATCGTGCTTTGGCTCGCACTCGAACTCTTAGACCAAGATGCCTGGATCGTTTCCTTTACGCCACTCGGTAAAACTAATTCCCTTATGAATTCCCACAGCTACCCTTATCCCCTCTTACCCTGATATAAGGGTACTAGTACTGCTCTCCTCCAATCCCTTGGAACGATACCTCCATAAACATTGTTACACAACTTCCAAATCCCAAATCACAATCACCATCTCACCTCTGTTATTCTTGATCATTTCGATCGAAGGTGTATTTCATTTTGACGACTGCAGAATTTACCAGTTCTTAACTTTCTGCACCTCTACCGATTACCTGCCTTTACTATGACCTCATCCATAAAATATCTTTCCTTCTTGCACCATCAAAACCCATACATATTCACTATCACCTCTTTATAACTGCCAATGTTATACAATTTTGAAGGTGTTCCTTCCCCCTCCTCTCACATCCATTCAATCAGTTACGAAAGCACCATCCCTATTCATTATTCTAAGGCAGGATTCCCCTATCTCTGTTTTTTACCTTGCTGTTGCGCTAACTTGTCCAGCAAGAGAGCTGCCTATTCCCTTTATGTAAGTCGCATTCATCCTCCTTCCAAACTCTAAATGTACCTATATGTTTTTTTTTTTTTTTTTTTTCCTCCAATGTATGCCCTTTTAGTATTTTTTTTCCTTCTATATAATTTCAAACATCTTTCTTTATGAAACTGTCAGTCGGTGGCTTTTAGTACATTCATCCACTCTTCTTTTTTACTTTAACCGCTTGCATCACCTCTTCGATTCTACCACTCCACTGTTAACGATTTCTTGCTTCCCTACGATTGCATATCCACATGACTTCCTTTGCACTGCTAACAACTGTTCCTTTTTACACCCAGATTTTCTTTAGTGGTAAAGTGTTTACTATCAAGGTGTCATACTTGCTCGTGTTTTTCATATTACCTTATTACCTGTCAACTTACTTCTCTCTGAATTCATCCACTTCCTTCCTTATCAACCTTCCTCTCCAGCCTAAGCCCCCACTAACTTAATTGTACATAAAACAACATAATGAGTCCATAATCCCATTCGTAACCCCCTCACGGTTTAACCTCCAACACATATTCAACATCTTCTTCACCAACACAGAAAATCAATCATACTTTTTTCACTTCGATACCAACTCTAGTATACTTATTAATACTCTAGTGTTTAAAGAAAGTATTACTTACACACTTTTTTTTTTTTATATAACAGTTTGTGCACCACCACTCAAGGGGCGAATCCTATTCAGGAAGTGGAGGTATTGCAGCCTCTGAAAAAGTCAACAACTAACGTAAATTACGCCAGATAAGCACAGACGCAGGCTTTTGAAGGGGGAAGATTTAAATTCAGCAGGAAAACAGAAGATGGAAGAGAATTCCACAGAAACAGAAGTGGCAGGAAAGAAGGAAGCACCGCAGCGAACTAGCCTGGAGTTACCAATTTCAACACAAAACTCGTGGATCAGTAAACCGGTGTGTGAAGACACAGCACCCGCTAGTGCTACGCGGCGACGTAAAGGTGGTGGTGAATGCGGAGTGAATAAAGTTCCGCTGAGACCTTGGGCTGCTGTGGACATAGAAAACGAGATAAAGCAACCAACATCGCACCCGCTAGAATAGAGAGAGTCAAGTGAACTGGAAAGACAGAACAGTTCTATAAGCCTTTTGGCCTTTGACTCGACCCTATCCCAAAACCGGGTGAAACCAGAGCCCCTCTAGATATGAGAGCAGTAGTCCATACAAGGGCGGAGGAGGCCCTTGTATAGCTGGGGAGTAACTTGAGAAGAGGAAAAAAAGGTCTTCACAGTCTAAACAGAACTCCAGCTTCTTTTGAAGCCCCCTAGCAACCGTTGTGATGTGAGAGTTTCCAAGAATTTTTTTCTGTTATGTTAAGCCAAAGGATTGTTGTATATTTGTCAAACAGGTGAGACGAGAGAACTGTCAAAGAATAGGAAATTTAGAAGGTTGTCTTAGGGAGAGATTTGCAGAAAGTTGAGGTTTTTAAAGATGAATTTCACAAGTTCAGGATGATCCCCACCTTGAAATTCTATCCAGTCCAGCGAGAATAGAAATTCAGGAAAGATTAAGACGACAGAGGCAATTCTAGAGTTGTAAAAGAGGGAGCAGAATTGAAATGAGTTGAAAATGAAGGGTCGAGTCATCGGCATATCAGTGGAGAGAGTTAGATGTGAGGTGAGAAGATCATTAATGAAAAAGGAGATAAGACAGAACCCTGAGGAACACCACTTTTGACAGACAAAGAAGTCCCACCATCAACAACAGCCGATATTGAGCATTGAAAGAAAACTAGAGATAAGTAAGCAAAGAGAAGGAGAAAACCCAAGGAGGAGCTTGGAGAGCGTGACGCGTGCCATACGCGTGTTCCAAAGCTTGATATGTCAAGCACCACCACGCCCAATGTCTCCCAGTAGTTCCTAAAGAGCGGAAAACCATAAATTAGTAAGATAGGAAAGTATAATCGCCAGTAGACCGCGAGGCCCGAAAGCCGTACTGGCGATCAAAAGAAGTGAATGAGACTCCAGATGATCTAAGAAATGAGAGTGAGACGGGTTCAAAGATCTTAGATAGAATACAAGTGAAAGCTATATAGGCGATAGTTAGAAGAATCTCAGAAGGGCTTCCTTTTTTCGGAACAGGGTGGACATGTGCATGCTTCCAACATTGAGGGAAAGTTTTTATTGAGATATAAATATAGATAACAAGGGAAGGGGCCAGCACGGAAGCACACTCCCTCAAAAACTCGGGGTAGGCTGCTGCCGGGCCACCTGCCTTCCCTAACAATTCTAGATTTCCAAGAAGCCCATTGCACCCGATCAAATGTAATCACAGGCAAAGGCACAGGACACCTGAGCATAGGACACCTGAGAGGATGCAGGAATGCCAGAATCGTCCAGGTTGAAGTTAAGGAAATAGAGGCGAAGAGAGATTGGTCTTTTTAGGTGAGAGAATTAAGCAACAGAACCATTTCAGATCGAATAAGAGGAGGAAAAGGCAGGATTTTACAGAAGTTGTTAGAATGTTTTTTGGCCAAGAGGCCAGAAAGATTTGTTCAGTAAGAGAACCAAGGAGGTTAGCGCCTTTTCGTTTGATGTAAAAAGTCCGCTTTGCTCGTCAAGAGTTTCCCTGCAACGATTTCTAGTGAATGAAAATTAGCAAGAGGTATTGAAAAAACGAAATTTTTTCCATTTCCGATAGGCATTCTCTCCTAGCTCCTGAATGGCATGAGAACAAGCACGATCGAACCAGGATTAAGGGAGAGAAATATTTAGTTGAAGAAGGAAATGAACCTGCTCATCCCATCAATGATTTACAGCTCCCACCTTATCGGCAGAAGAAATCGAAGCGTCAACCAGAGACAAAGCATCAGTCATTCCAAGTACAGTTAGCGTAGTAACAACGCAAGGTCCCCCAATCGGCCCCAATAAAAAATGCCAGAAAGAACGCGTAGGGCAGGAGGAGGTGTTGGAGAGAAAGTATTAAAATTAAGAGATAAGGTTGTGTTCGTCAGATTTACCAATAGGAACAAAGGTGGTGTATTTTACAGAGAAGACTAGTGGTGACACCTAGGTCAAGTGTGTTCAAGAATTGTTGAACCGATCCGGAATTTGTGTGGGTCTTTAATTAGTTTGCTCCAGATCATTGAGAATGCTAAATGATTCAGCCTCCTCCCCACAAATCAGTATGAGAGGACCCCAAACCATTCAGTGTTTGTAAACATTGAAATCCCTAGATTAGAGGACCTCAGTATTGGATGAGAAGATACAAGTTCTCGTGAGAAGTAGTAAGATATCAAAAAAGGATGAATAATCTGTTCTGTTAGCAGCAAACATTAATTACAGTCAACATATAGAAAGAAGAAAAGATTTTAAGCCCACAGAACATCCAAATTAGGAGATTCAAGATTCTCGAGACGTGCTACAGGCAGTGTTTATGTTTACATAGGCACATACTCCACCCTTTAGACGGAAATTATGAAATAAGTTATAGTTGGATATATTAAATGAGTTAGAGGATGAATTCTTAGCCATCTGTGTCTCAGACAAGAACAAAAGGTTAGGGTTAGAGTTAGAGAAATCAATCACCTTCCTACCATTCTCATTTTCTCCTGACACCCCAAAACATCTGTTATACCATCCTTTTCTGATCACCTATGCAACCATTAGGTCGCTCAACACAGTCAATCTGAAGCTCCTACTCACCCCATTTAAAACAACTCAGACTATCCCAGAAAGTCGCACTCTCCTCAACATTACTCTCAGATGGACCATATGTTACAACCACACATACCTTGACCTTTTCAAACAAATTTAACCAATAGAATTCTAGTACTTACACACACAAAATCTACCATAACTCTGTACCACATGTCATTCATCAGAATTGGAACTCCTTCCTCTCCCCCTCTCATCCCTTTCCATACCAACTAATAATATATTATATATTAATATATAATATATATAATATATATATATACATATATATATATATATATATATATATAATATATATATTATAATATATATATATAATATATATCAATATATTATATATATATAATATATATATATATTATTAAATATATATATAATTACTGTATATATATACAAAAAAATAAAATATACTATATTTTATATATATAGATATTATTATATATATATATATATATATTATTATATATATATATATATATATATATATTATAGTATACTATATATATATATATATACTGGTATATATATAAATATATATATAATATTATAATATATATAGTATATAAATAGTACTCCCCTAAACCCTCTCACCTGCCTTATCTAATTGATATTATAGAATTCATGTCTATTGAGTATCATTTGGTAATAATTATATTAATAAACATATTATAAAAATAAGTTCTTGAATTACAGCCGCACATATTAAATCGTTGATATTAACTGAAACAAAGTTTAGCCAGCATAAATTATATAAATAGATGTTACATTAACCGATAAACAATAAATATATAGTAATTTAATCAATAATGCAAATAATAGTAACTAGAGCAACCTCTGTCTGATTATATATATATATAATCGATATAGAGTCTGATTTCTACAGTAATATATATATAGTATATTCAATATACTTAAACTAAACAAACATATGTATGAGCTACTATATACTATATTATCTAGCAATATAATCACCTTAACCATAAAGTGTAACCAATATATAATCTATAAAAATACAACATATCTTGTAACTATAATTGACACAATTCATTACATTCAAAGTGTCACATTTACGTATTCTAGATATTATATAATTCAGTATGTATATAAACTTAAGAATAAATAACGTGAAGTACATGAGCAATAATACTCTAGGTACTATAACCCGAAGCATTACTAAACCATAAAATTATAGTATAACCTTAAGGCATACATACGTTTATCTAACGCTAATCATTCTAGACAGTAATACACTATATATATATATATATAATATATCTAACAAAATACTCGATTCATTTCTCAACAAATCAGTAGTTAATTTCACGCACTTCAATAATACTTAATCATAACATTAAACCATATACTTACCGATAAAATATAAATAAATAAGTATTTTATACTATATAAAATATATATATGTATATCTATAAATATTATCAACTAACACAAAAATAATATTATATAGAAGATATAAAAATAATTATACCTCAATAAGGGATAAGTATGTCGCCACCTTAGTATGGTATTATTTGTAGTATAGAGTAATATGGTATTATTAGTATAGATGCGCTTGAATTATTTCCTCCCATCTGTCTTTTATTTAGGGCCCAGCCTTTGTTCACTAGGCGGGTGAAATTTCGGTTTTTTTTTTTGCCTCATTCAATAGCCACCGCTCAGCCCGAAAAGGGCGACCTTACCCTGCCTTCGGAGGCGGTTAAAACCAGTAAATCAGTAAATTACTATACGCTTTACTGTGATATTTTATTCAAAGAACTTATTATGTATTGGCAGACCTAAATTTTTAGTTTTTGTTGAAAATGTTTTATTTTGGGATTTTATTCATAATAAACTTTCTAGAGAGTTTTTTAATGTAGTGTTTTAAAAATATGTACTAATAAATTATTTCACGGCAGTAGGGTAAAGAAAGACCTTGCTTTACGATAAATGTAGAATTCAGACTTTTGAAAAATGTGGCATAGTTATTAACGTTGTTATAAAATTATTTATGTATATAATAAAATTACAGTGGTTTTATTATAAAATAAAAAAATCTGATGTGTTACGATGCAATTTTTAGACATATATTTTCTGCTAAGTGAGAAAAAAGTTTACTACAATACCCGAGTATTTAGCGTGCACATACGAATATATCTGTAAAGTATGATATTAGACGGTTTTATAATTAATAAGGTTTATAATTTTGTTTTCGAATGCAGTACTTGTGGAAATATCTAAATCTCATAGGGTACATAGACTTATAGACAATCTAGGATAGCAGTGAATTTAACATAAGATTGCTTAACAATGTGCGTATGAATTGTACAAAAACTTTTGTCAAATATGTAGATCTTGTTTTCAATCTCAAAATGAATTGAGGTAAGTATTTAAAAATTATGATGCTCTATGGATACAGCTCATGTTGTACGAATTCAATAAACATATAGTTGCAATTTTCTTAAAACACGGTACTATCATTTAATAGTATCTATGTAATTTATGAGTTTTGTCACGCACAATAAGCTCTTCCAGAGCTTACCCAGTCTGCCACCTGGGACTCAAGGGCATCTTATTGTGAAGACTGAAAATGGGCAACTTCAGCTTCTTCGTGTTAATACCGCACCACCAAATGCTACCCAGATACCCCCTAATGGGACTCCTACTACAGCAAATACAATGGTGGTACACCAAGCCAATAATACATACAGATTTCAACAACCTCAGGTATTATACAGATTTCAACAACCTCAGGTATTATTATTTTTTTTTTTTATTATTTATTTATTTTTGATTTATTTGAAAAAGTATAAACAATATTTACAATAGTTGAAAATAAACTCAGACTTTTCATTTTGTCAGTAAAAAAAATTGTGTAGCAGTGTCACAAGCGACTTCATTAGCAATATCATGTAGACCCCCCCCCCTTTTATTTATTAGTTTTCATACTTTGTTTTAAAGGCTTTTGAATTAGAAAGTTAACTTAGCAGGGATTGTTCTAGAGTATACTTGAAGTTGATAGTAATTATTTGAGTATGATAATTTACATCAGTAGGGATATTGATAAATTTGTTATACCTTATTCGTTGCAGATCGAGTCATGTGATATATATGTATATTTATCTAATTTTTTTTTTTTTTTAAAATTGTTGGTATCAATTAAAATTAATGTGATAAATTACATATTACTGTGAGCATGATACCTAGACTCCTATCATAAGATATGATTTTGAAGAGAAATTTTTTTTTACATGTTATAAGTAAAAGATAATAAAATTGGTTTTTGTTCTATTTTTAAGGATTGATTTAAGAGCTTATATGTGAACGGTATGTAATATTAGTTTCTAAAAATACTGTGGAGATAGAGTTGATGGATTTAGTCCTTGTTGTTTGCCTTTATAAAAAACACACCCAGATGACAATTTTGTGTAAAAAATATTGAAAATTGATATATTTTTTTAATTCTGATTTTTGCTTCTTTTCAAATGGAAGGTTTGAAATACATTTTACTGTTGTAATTCATTACTGGCATTACTCTTTTCTGGGAAGCTTTATTTCATAGGGAGTTTATTTATAATTTTTGAGAAATTATTAGAATATGAAAAAAAAAAATAGAGAGCCATATTGGTAGCTATTTTTTATTTTATTGAAAAGATTTTGCAACATACTAAATAGAAAAAAAGTAAAGAAGCTGTAATATATAATAGAGTTGTAAGTATTAAATATTTTGTTTTTAATAATAATTTTGAGCTGCTCTTCATCTGTTTAGTTTAAAAATTTATTTTCTTATTTTTACTTTGATGGCCAGTTTTAATATAATGGTTAAATGAAAAAAAGAAAAAAAAAAAATTTATTTATACACAAATACCAAAATCCCAAATAAAAAAGAGAAGTACATAAAACATAAATTTAATATTGATTTATTCAAAGACTCTTTTGCAGAGAATAAATTGTAGGGACTTTTACAATTTTGTAGTTATTGAGTTGTGAACTTTTTAATGTTAACTTTTTCGTGATGTGTGAGAAGTGATAGGTTAGTGTATAGTTTTAGTGAAGATAATATAACTCATGGAGCAATATTGATTTTTTACTCAATTAATTTAAATTTAATAAGTTGATTCATATTAATATATTATTATTATACTTTTATATTGATAATATATTATTATTATTAAGTCTATTATTAAATTATGTATTCATGTATATTTTAAAATTTTGTTATGGTAAATTATTATTTTTAATCTCCCATTATCAAATATTTAAAATATTTATATTACTTATTATATTAATTTGATATTTATTATAATTATTAATATAATCTTATTATATTAATTAATTAGAAGCTCAATTTATTGCCAGGTATTCTTTTATTAATTGATGTTTATTATTTAATTTATTCACTATTGAAATTATTTGTATATTATATTTCATTATTTTATATTTTAGCAGGTGGCTCTGTCTTTCTACTTTGGCATGGTTGTATCATTAAAAGAAAGTTCCTTTATTTTGTAACTATTTTTAGATATGATTTTTATTAAGTAAAACTAAAGATAATTGAGCGTGTAAGTACAAAAAAAATTATTACCCATGAGAAGATTTATTGGAGAAAATCTAGTTAAATAAACGTTTTATATTGATAGAACGATAGCTCTGCGAGGAATAGGCTTATTTCCATAGAACGTATCGTTTAACAATAATTTAGAAACCATAGTAACTTCTAGCCGGATACATTATTGTTTATAAAAAATAAATTTTTACTTATGAGCTAATAGCCTTAGTTATTATCTTTTACGCATGAATGGTTCTCATTCGAGCGACCTAGAATATAATTATTGATTTAGGTATTATTTACTAAGTCAACGACAGTATTACTATCATTATGTATCTATTCTTTTAAGCGATATTTATGAGGCTAAGTGATCTGGCATGGATATCCTTAGGCCCCATGGAATTTATTTGATATGTTATAGCTCTTCAATTAATTTATTTCTATAACTAATGAATTTGCAGAATCATTACAAATTTTGTACATCCACACAAGTAAGATAATTCTGGTTGTCAAATAAATATCAAAAACTGAAAAAATACACTTTTATTTTTGTACTATGTTTATGTTTAGTTTTGTTGTGTTTGTGTTTAGTATGTTGAGGATAAAACAATGTAAACAAACATATATTAAGTTGTATCAGTAGGAGCTAACGATTATCTTTCTCTCGCGTATATATAAACTTACGCTTTGTTATTTGTAACTACTTTAATATATTTAATGTAGTATATAATATTATTATTTTTAACACATTTCGATATATAATATAATATATATTAAATTTCTTGTTTACCTTACTTCGGATGAGTGAAAGAAATATATATAATAGAATAATCTCTAATTACCTTATAAGGATATATTAATTGTATTACGCATACGAGATTTTTATTGACTTTCATTATATTTAATGAAATATACTCTTGTCTTTTCGCTATATATAAATTTGTAACTGTTTATACTTAATATATATGGATTTTATGACCTGATGTTATAAATAACCTCGTAACTGATATATCATCTACTTCTGTTATGTTTTGATATATTATCTCAACGTAATGAGATATCTTACCGGTTATTTCCAATCATAGATAATATATTGCTATTTAGTGAGCAATATACATTTTAATTAGATAGTGTACTTGTTTATAGACATTCTCATATTATTACTTCCAAAGGGAACTGAGGGAGGACTGACTTTATCAAAGTGAATCCCGACCAATCATTTGATGCTAATGTTAGATTACAGTTAAAGATAAACCTAAGTTCGTGCTGACACGACCAACATGTGTTCTTAGATTCACAGTATATATTTACAAAATTGATAGCGATATTAATTCATACTCCATAGACATTGTATAATTTCGAGGTTTTCTCAGTGACTGTGGGAATTTCGGATTCAAGAGTGTTGCTATCCTTAAATTTTCCCAGTAACCAGATGGACAATCTGCAACTCAAATTTTATTCATAAACATTGAGAAACATTCTAAGCAAAGAGGAATGATAAGGATAAAGTGATAGAGGCGTTTAGCAATGAGAATTGCATTGCTTCTAATCATTGATACTGGGTAAAGTCGTCTTAAACATGATCAAACATCACTTAAGAGTGGCACACATCGGCAGGAACTCTAAAATAACTAGATGTGTAGAGTCTTTTGAGTGTTATATTTGACACGGACTGTTGATTAAATAAGCGAGATTCGAATGGAAAAACGTGTTATTACACTGATAGTTTCATATATAAGATCACTTATTCCTAAGACAAAGCAATGTTAAAATAAAATTGACACAAAATTTATAATTACATAAATTTAAATAGTTATTGAAAAAGGAAAAAATTTAAAATAAAGATAAAGCCACGGGTAAATGAGACAATGTAGCTCTTGACAACAATCCAAGAGAGACTTTGAAATTTTTGAGAGGTTGAAAGGCAAGTCCAAAAAAGTCAGATTGTGGTGACAAGGCAAGTCCCAAAGTCACACAGTGTGTGAAGCAAGGTATATTATTCCACAACACTCCACCCTTTATGTTACCCCCACACTCACCTCCCATAAACCCATTCGTTCTCCCTATCAAACAGTACTCGGTGTATACGTTTACAAAGTGTCAGCCGGAAAGTATCATAATATATGCCAAAGCTTAATTCATGGTCTAACAAAAAATACTTGATAGAATTATAATTTTACTCTAGTCATGTTGAACTTAAATAAAACATCAGTAACTAAAAATCAGTATAAAGTAAAATTTTTTTCTCTGTAGAGCCAAATTATATTAAAGCGCAATCAGACCATTTTTGGATACTTTTCCCAGTTCTTATCCTTTCAGTTTTCAATTTTTTCAGTTTAACAAATGAAAAAATTTAATAAAAATTTTCAATTATAATTTATAAACTAACTGATTTCCCATACACATAGAACTCTTAAAAATCATTTACTTAACTTATATTTTTATATATTTTATCATAACGTCACACTGAGCACGATAGTATTGTGTCAAGTCCTAACAGACTTAGATCAGTTTATATACACCTCCAGCCCGAAGTGATTACTGACCATTGATAGTGGTGTAAACACTTTAGTCCCGTATACCATAGCTTATCTACAGTTACAGTAACCCTATAGCAGAGACGTGCTTCTATACTACCGACTAAAGTCGTAAGTCGTATGCCCTGCTATAGACACTAAACATGCTACAGCCTGCACCTCTTGTTTTGGTAGAAAAAAATCTGAATTTGCTGAGTACTCAACAATAGTTCGCTATCTTCAAGTGTCGTCAGAAAACTGTAACGCCAAATGATAAGATATCCGGCACAAATTTTGGTTCATTGGTTGCTAAGAATGAAATTTAGTAGTATTTTCAGATAACCGGTCTACATAAAGTATCCCTAAATTAACCTGCCCACCTCATGCGTGTGTACGAGTATAGAGTGTTGGATTATTTTTAGAGATACACTGTTGAAAACATAATAAGCTTTACAAAAGTGCTAGTATATGACCAAAACGCGCTAGATCCTTAAGTCGCGTGGCATTCTCTGTAAATTCACGGTAAGTGACTCAATAAATAGTATATTTATTAATATAATATAAAATCTTAGATTTTTATATATATATATTAAATTTAAATATAATTAAAAGTTTTTATAGACAAAGTTACATATTTTAGAGTAATTATATAATTAGTGCTGTGTATTTATCACTAGTGGTAATGATATATAAATATACTTATTGTCATACTTATAATGTAATTATTATATTTTTATATAATAACTAATTGTGGGAAAGTTCCCACAATTCAAACTTTCCCACTTCTTTATTTGTTATTGTGTCTTTGAAAACGTAGGATAATTTCTTGATGATGTTGTGTTTATGTATTATAATGTATATTCTAGATTCTGATTTTATATTTTTCGTTATTTGATTATTTGTTCTATATTATTATTATTTATTTATATATGAGATTTCCAAACTACAAAATTTTAGTAAGCGAAATTAGGAGATATATTAATGTGTTATATAGTTAGTTGTTAATAATGCGAAGATTTAAGAACTTTGTACGATGGTAAGTGGGTGTAAAAAACTTGTAACAATGGGGGCTAATAAATTTTAAGAGAGATGTTATTCAATAGAGCAGGAAATAATAAAATGTTATATTGTCAACATTATGCGCAAATGTCTTGAAACACAAGAATATAGTGAATGAACTAGATGCAACTTGTCAGGTTGAATAGTATAGGGTTTACGTGCTATGTTAGTATTATTGGAAATTTATAAGATGCAACAGTCATTCTACTTCCGCTGGGGAAATAGCATAAAGATTATTAATGAATATAGCTTGAAGTAGAATAAATGGGGGTCAGAAGGAAGCACACTCCCTCAAAATTCGGGAGAAAAAACGCGGCCCATCCGCGGCCACCCACCTTCATACACGTTCATAAGGACTTTCAGGAGCCACCATACACATCTGATCAAGAGGCGTAACACAGGCAAGGTATAGGACCGGCACTGAGAGGTAGGAGGAGGAAAAAAGGAATGCCAGAATCGTCAGGGTTGAGTTAGGACTGTTGTAGAGGAACAAAATAGTAGGACCGACCACAGACAGGCCTTTTCAGTGGAGAATTTGTTAGTAACCAGACCAGCAGATCCGAAATTAACGAGGAGGAAAGGGAGCATTTACAGAAGTTGTTGATGTTTTTGGCAATGAGGCCAGAAAGATTTGTCAGTTAGAGAAAACAGTAATAATATATTAGGAAAAATGTACCGGAACCAAGTTCCGGCCGGGTGTATTTACCAGAACTTTCCACTTTTTCAAAGTGTCTTTTTAAAAAAAAATAACGAAAATTTGAGGATCTCTGATCAAATTTGATTAAAACTTCAAGAACTCAAACTTAAATATAATTATGTTTGCTTTCACTTATTATAGTAATTATTAATAGACTTAATAGTACACAGATTTTCTTAAAGTTAACACAAGAAAAGTTTATAAAATTAAATTCACAAATATGTATTGTACACTGTCTCAAATTTAAATTTTATGATTATTAGAGTTTATTTTTTTTAAATGCTATCCGAAGAGCATGAAGAATCCTGAAATATCCTCTACGCACGTGCCGCTACGTTCCTCCGAACGTGATTCTTTACTTGCTGGTCCTAGCAGCATCCACCTGAGTCTCTACTCAATGAGACCGGAGAGCCGGAACAGGATAAGAGAGACTGTAGAACGGAGCGGCCTGGATCGAGCTGCGAGAGTGATGAGAGAGAGATGAAGATGAAGAGATCAACAGAGAGGACGAGGAGAGACCTAGAGATGAGAGACCCTTACTAGTCTTCCCTCGAACTGCCAACATGAATTGAGAGGGAGATGATGATGAAGACAGAAGAGCAGATCCCTCATGTTAAGACTATAATCTGCAAGAGAGAGATCATGGACCTACGAGAGAGACGTATATCATACCGAGAGACAGTGATCGAGATGGAGCGGAGACTGAGAGAGATACGACCTGATGACGAGAGAGTGAGAAGAGCAGAGAGATGAGAGAGGCACTTTGCAGAAGCAGCGAGAGAGTAGAGAGAGAAGAGACTTGATGCAGAGAGAGAGCCAGAGACGAATCGATCGAGAGTGAGAGTCGATGACGAAGAGACAGAGGTGAGATGAGAAGGACGAAGCATGATGAGAAGAGAGAGAGAGAGAAGAGAGAGAGAGATGAGAGAGAGAAGATAGAGAGAGTAAGAGACACAGAGAGGATGAAGAGCAGACTGAGAGAGAGCAGAGAAGAGAGATGATGAGAGATCCAATACATGCATAAGGCTGAGGAAATTATCAGCTGAGCAGAGAGAGAAGGGCAAGTTGACCGCGCATGAAGAGAGATGCTCTAGTGAGAGAGATCGATTCGAGAGAACTAGAGCGAGAGGTAGACTGCCAATCTGAGTACCTTGCTTTGCAACTCCGATGGCGTTTATGAATGAAGGATCCCCGAGGGAATAGGGAATGATGATGACAATAGGAGAGAGAGGAGAGCCCATAGATAGAAGGATGAGAGAGAGGAGAGAGAGAGAGATGACGGAGTAGAGAGAGAAGATGAGAGAGAGAGAGAGACGAGAGAGAGAGAAAGAGAGAGAGACAAAAGAGGAGAGAGAAGAAAGTGATTGAGAGAAAGACACGGCAGATCCTGGAGAGAGAGTGGAGATCGAGAGAGAGAGAGAGAGAAGGCAGAGAGAGAGGGAGAGAGAGAGAGATGAGAGAGATGACGGTTCGAGAGAGAGAGAGAGAGACTGAGAGAGAGTGGAGAGTAATAAATTGCAGTAAGACACGCAGTTTCTGAAGCTTGATTTAAACTGTATCGGTCCAAAATAATATTTCTTTAATGTAAATTCAATTGCTATTTAAAAAAAGTTAAAAATTGTTAAACTGAACATCATCAGTTAATTTTGAAGAATATGATGAGTCTTTACAATTTGGTTCACATTTTTAATCTAAAAAAATATTATTATTAATTTACAAAGCTGAAACAAAATTTTCTATAAATCTCTTTTATTCCCAGAACAATTTTATTAATTAGGACAATTTCTGCAATTTTTTCAGAGGTCTGAATATCTAGCCAAAGAAACTGAAGCTTAATTGAACAAAAACTAAAACAACGGTACATCAACAACTAAAAAGGCAATTTGGAACAAGTTATGGCAGTAAGATAAAAGGAAAACTTCATCTTAAAAAAAAATGTTATATAAGTCACACTTGAAAAAAATTAATGCAAGAAATTAAAAGGCTTCTTCAATGAATGTGACCACTACAATCGAAAGATACAAATTCTAACCCTATCACCATATATATACTATTAAACATACAGCTAAATTTTTTGAAACCAGTATTTATATGGTGAAAAGAAGTCGAAGCATTAAAAGAGAATATGGGATCATACCAGAAGTTCCTTTCAATGAGTAAAGGTAAGATGATCTCTAATAAAGAGAAATTATTGGTTAAAGAATTTTATGAATCAGATGAGGTAAGCCGAATGTGCCCTGGGCAAAAGATTGTTTAACAGTTAGGAATTCAGAAGGGCAATCCTGTAAAGTTCAAAAGAGGTATGATTCTGGGAAATTTGCAAAGAGCTAGCTACGAGTTATAACAAGAATAATGTATACAAATCCCAAAGTAGGATTTTCAAAGTTGCAAGAGTACGACCCATCAGTATTGCCGTGCCTTGTGGGTGCTGGTGCCACTCCACTGTGTCTGTATTTGCAACATAATTATCCAAGAACCCCACAAGATACTACAACCTGTCTGCCATTCGACGAGTGAAAAAGGGCTGCTTTTTATAAGCGATCTTATGGCACACAGCTGTCTGTAATTCAGAAAGAAAGCAGTGCATGATGCATGACTATGTAAAGATTGTCCCAGAGCAAGAGTGTGCAGGCATTTCTAGAATTACTTGGATAGTGTACCAAATCAGGCTTCAGAAGAAATCTCGTACAAACAGTGGGTGACTACTGAACGATGCACCATGATTACTGAAGTGAAAATACTTCATGAATTCCTTACATCACTCAGTAGGAAAATTGCAAATTTGGTTCAACATCACTTTGTAGCTCAGAAGCAAGCTCATTATTTTAAGGACTTAAAAGAAAATTGGCCATTCCACAGGGAAGCAGTGGTTGTTGGAGACTTTTCAGAAAACTATTCATTCCTAGTCCAAGATGCAGCTCAGGGTTTCATTACGAAAATTTGCAATGTACAGTACATCTTTTCATTGTTTATTTCAAATCAAATGTTCATTCAATAAGAGCCATAAGAGCTTCTGCTTCCTTTCTGATTCAACAAAGCACACAATACAGTTATGGTTCACACATTCATTTCAAAGCTTATTCCTTGTCTTAAAGTGTAAAAGTCTTTAAAAACCCCCCAAAATTTAAAGGGGAAAAAAATTTTTACTAACTAAATTTTTTTTTTTTTTCCGGAATTTTTTTGGTTGTGTAGGCCAGTATAAAAAACAAATACCAACTTTAAAAACACTCTGCCTATCATAACGAAGATCTACTGGATGACTTGTGAGTGGACTTCTTTGCTTACTTCTCATGGGCAAGGTCTGCATGTTGATGGATTGGACTTCGATAGCTTCATCCCAGAAGTCACTCCTCTCCTGCCACTCAGGAACAAAAAAAAGAGCTACTGCACGAGCCAGTTTGCAGAGAACTACCTCAGGGCAAATTCTCCCACCTGAAGACATGTTTCGTTTTTGTTGCAAGAAAGCTTGAGTTACAATACAAGCTAGTACTTCTTTGTTCTAAACGTAGAATTAGAAGAATCCAATAGCAAACAGGTTAAAAGCATAGATTTTGCAGACGTCTGTACTTATTCCGGAACTAGACTAGTTCAATAAAGGATTGTTCTAAAAATACAGAGGAACTTAATGGTTTTATTTGTTTTCAAAGCTCCTCTAAAGGGGAATTGGAAAAGGTCTTACATACACCTGGAGACACCTAGTACCATGATGGCGTAAAAGTTACAGATGTATTAAAAAGTGGGCCAACTATGTTGCGTTGTGTTTTATGACAAAAGAAAATATTGTTTGAATTGTTGAAATGAAATAATGAGGAATTTGATGATTTCTTTGTCAACTTTCTAGGCCTTCTGCCTACCTTTGACATGAAGGTTCATATATCTTTCCCACAAGGAAAAGAAATTACATGATGTTCCCTGACGAGATTCCTATATTGGCAATAATGTCTTCTCCTTCATTAAAGGGAGGCACAAGGTTACAGTACATATTTCAAGAAGAAGAAGTCTCCAAATGTTTTAAAAGTGCCAATACTAAATTCAAATACTAATGTATAGAGTCTGAATATTCTTAGAAGTAAAATATTACTTATTCCCCTAGCAATATTAATAAAAAAAAATTTTGCCCCGGAATTAATAGTTATCTTGTGAAGTAAATAATTGATATTTATTCAATTAAAATTGCAATTGACATATACTACAACACATTTTACAACTTATTGTTTAACAGTTTCTCTGAACACTGCATTACGAGCTATAAGATGATTTTGAGCTATGTGATTTATTATTCTTATTACGCATGTATCTTGTAACTTCACTATGAGTTAAAAGATAATCATTTTTGCATCTTATAACTTCATTATGAGCTACAAAATGATTTATTATTCCCATTCACGTATCTTATAAGTTTCACATCTAGTTAAGAAAATTACTTGGACTTACTGTTCATTTCTACAGTACTAAAATTTAAAAGGAAATATATGAAGATTTAGGTAACCCTAGTATTACAAGAACATTACATTTTGTTAAATCCAAAATTTACATTTTCCGTCAGTATGTTTGACCTTATTTGCGATCAGATTGACCTATAAACTTTCAGAAATTGAATTTAGGGATATAAAAACCCTGTACACCAAAATAAAACAAATTCTGAGGAGATGAGGCGCTGTATTTTTAATAAAAAAAAGTGATTTTTTAGAGAATTCCCCATATATATAAAGAAATCACAGAATATTGAATTCTCTATAAATATATTTAGAATTCTTTGATTTAAAATATACGGCACTAATTTCTAATATACTCACTTATGAAAAAAATCTAAAGCAAATAATCTTAAAAATAGAGGAACAAAGCCTCACTAATCAATGATGACCACAAAAATTTCAACTGCCATGATCATTGACGATGTTTCTATTACACGGAAATTGTAAAATGCGAGTGTTTCAAAACCATGATTTTAGGCGGGAAAATTATTCGAATATGACGTCAACGCTACAAAAAAAATCATAAAACATTACGATATTTGTTACATATTCTTTATATCTTGCCAGATTAACAAATTTCTAGAAAAATTAAAATGAATTTTTAGTTTTCATTAAGAAAATTCCGGCAAGTAATAGGCTTTGACGTAGCTTCAGTCACCCAAAAAAGTAGCCGTTAGCAATGTGCCATTCTAACCAGGAGATTGCAGATGGTTTGGAATATTTTAGCCACAGATTGGCTAAAAATTAGCCATAAATATTAAAATATCAGTAATCTTACAATAAGAAGTTAATTAAATGATTTTATACTAAAGATACCCATTAGGTACTCTAGCGCTTGCTTACAAAAATTTTTTGTTTTTTTTTTTTAAGGGTGAGGG
The DNA here is from genome assembly GCA_015478945.1 of Trachelipus rathkii. Taxonomy (NCBI): domain Eukaryota; kingdom Metazoa; phylum Arthropoda; class Malacostraca; order Isopoda; family Trachelipodidae; genus Trachelipus; species Trachelipus rathkii. Next base: position 19,716 of record JABUQX010077052.1, read on the forward strand.
GGGAAACCTTACACCACAGGCCATAAGTGTTTTTGTTGATGAATTATCGTGTTAGATTCATCAATAAAACAAAAAAATTCTTCCACTTCTTTTTAATTCCCTGGATTATAGATTCTTCGAATAAAGACAAGTTCTAATGGCATTATTGAATTAGGCATGCACACTTTTGTTCTATGGGTATTAAATCTCTAAATACTGCCTTTTAGAATAATCTTTTACATTTTCACCTACGTGAATCAACCTGATCGAATATTGTGTGCCATGGCACGCAATAGCATACTAAAATTTTATATCAAATTCTTTCAATGAATTACCTTACAGTCGTTTTCTTCATAAATTGTGAAATGGATTTAGAGGACTTTAATCATTTTTCAATTCTCTTGTTATGCTGATTTTTCATGCATCACCAAATTGTTTTTAAACTGAGATATTGTACAATGACAGGATTTGCAAAAACATGTATTATCTTTAAGCATTAACCATGGATGCTCGGCTTCCCATATTTTATTATATTTTCTAGGAATAGATTCACCTTTCCTAGGAATCGGATTATTCATTATGAACAATCATTCAATATATTTTTTGCTTAGAAAATATAAGTTATAGGGGGATTTAGCAAAAGCATATAAATTAATTACGCTGACATTAACACGAAATACATTTAACTACATCGAACAAATGAAGTAATTAACCGGACGGACTAATAATCATGCGACAAACGTGATTTGCAGTCACGCTTGACAAAAATGCGATAGACTTTGCACCATTCTGAAATTTTGCGAGTCAGCTGCCAAAGTATTAAAAGAATCATTCAATTAGAATTTTGGCCAATGCTGCTATTCTCGATGTACATGAACAAACTGTGTCATTGTGTTCAAAAGCGAATTTTATGCAAATGCGTTTAAGACACTTTTGATAATGATTTTTATATTTATGTTAAATCTAGCAAAAATTAGCCAAAAAAACGAGGGGCTAATTTTTTTTTTTCCTTTTAGCAGGCAACTTATGAAATTAGCCACATCAGCTGGTAACCCAGCTTCTAACCATCAATTGCCGCCAAATCGCCGTTCTGGCGCCAATGCGCACGGTGTGGCCACCCCTGTTCTAGAGAATTAAGCATATGTATTTGTTTTTCAAATATTATATGTTAATTTTTTATCGGATGTGTCCATAAAGTAGTGTTTTAAAGTCAGTAAACATTAGTATAGAAAATTTGTTTTCTGTGAAAAGTAATTTTTTTTTCTACCTAGGGGGTCACCTGACCTGAGCTGACCTGACTTGACCTAACCTAACCTCATTTGACCCATAGAACATAGAAAAAAATTCATTTCACCCGACCCTAGAACATCTATTTATGTATCATAGAGGCTACCTGTGGAAATTTTTTTTTTTGATACCGGACCTACCCGTTCCATGTAGCATTTAAGTTACCTTTGTTCCTAGGACAAAGTTTACTTAACGGCTACACGCGAACGACGAGAGTCGATCAAAAATTACATTAATTAGCATCTTCAAGGGGTGAAATGAATTTTTTTCCTTTTTTTTTTTTAAGGTTTAGGTTAGGTCAGGTCAGGTCAGGTTAGGTCACCCCTAGGAAAAAAAAACTCATTTCACCCCTAGAACATCTATTTATGTATCATAGAGTCTACTTGTGAAAATTTTTTGTTTGATCCGACCTCTCATTCCGTGTAGCCGTTAAGTAATTTTGTCATATATATATATTATATATATATATATAGATATAATAAATTATATTATATTATTATATATAATATATATATATTACTATTATATATTATATATATATATATATATATATATATAATATTATTAATCATACTATATATATATATAATATAATATATATATATTACTATATGTATATATATATAGATATATATAACTATATATATATTATATATATATACTATATATATATATATACATATTATAATAATTTTAAAAACGATATTACATAATGATTACTCAATATTGTTTGACCATTTAATATCGAGGGCCAATTTGATATTTTTTTTTATATCGCATTATCGATAATCGTATCATTCTAATATTTCTTACGTATTATCGATCATCCCTAGCACCTAGCCAAAGTTTAACTATTACTTTCTATTAAATAAAATTTCGTTTTCTTTTATTACTCACCTCTGTAGGAGTACTATGTCCTTTTAACTCATATCAATTAAGAGTTTTCCATAGCAACAAAGATAGTAAAAAAAATAAAAAAATGATCCATCAAATGAACATAAAGAAGCAGAATCATAAGATACAGTTATTACAAATAAATTATAAGCAAACAATGAATAAAAACCGGCCCAATCCCTCCAAGATTACAAAATAATATACTATTTAAAATAATCGACTGATATATGAATGATACGACTCGATAGTTTTTCCGATAATCAGTACATCGATATTTTTTTATTACATGTTTCAAATTTAATTTTTTTTTCTTTGCATTAAAACAGAATCTCATTAGTTGAGTTTCCCGTTTTGTTCATATATTTGTCAAATCCTGATTTGTTTCTCCTCCCTCCCTCTCTAAATTCTTAGGGTGTGTTCCACAGTTAAGATTCTTTAAAGACTTTGAAAATTCTTCAACCGAACTGCTTCGTCCTCAAATCAAGATCTTGAATGGATGCTACAGAAATCTTTGGCTATCTGCAGTGAAATATAAAGATAGAAATTTAAATTTCTATCTTTAAATTTTCGCTGCAAGAATCTTAAATGGCTTTTTGATTATTGATGTAAACAAACATTGGAGAACAGCAGTCTTAAATTTTAATACGTTTTATTTACATTTTAAATTTTGTCTTACGCTCTATAAGATAAAATCTTACGCATTTTAAGAACGGTTTTAGCATCGAAATTTTATTAAAGCCGTTTTCCATTTAGCATTTGTGCTAACGCTCGATTAGAAATGCTAATCCAGTTTTAGCCACGAATTTCGGGCATAATCGAACGCATTTGTTTACAAATATTTTGATATCGTGTTCTGATGGAGCACGTGGGTTGGATTTTGGAATAAACAAAATAAAAAAAAAAACAAATGGTTTATTAACAAAATAATTGATCAACTATTGTGCATAGAGTTTATCGATTTGGAAGAAATTAGTTTTTTAAAGCTATTTCATGAATTGAAGCATATTATCCAATCATACGACCTACTAACGCGCCATCTTGTTTGTTACATTTCTTCGTAGCATTTCCTTAAATTCGGCTAAGCACGGGAAAATAAGCAATCTTATAAGAATTTTTTAGAAATTTCCTTACGCTTTTGGTGCAGCATTTTCCTAAATTTGTTGTAAATTTGACAAAAATCGTTAGCATTTTCCATTTTTCCTAAATTTCGTTACGCCAAAGTGCAAATCGGAAAACGCCTTAGTTAAGCTTGTTATAAAACATTGGATAGCTGTTGTGCAGTCGAAGTTATATTAATTTTTTTTCAACTTCTTTCAGTGCAGCAAAAAAAAAATTTGTTTAAAGTTATGGAATATTTGTGTATAAGATGAAGAAGGACCTTAATCTTTTCTTGAACCGTCGACGCTTTCGACTTAGCTCTTCAAATATCTAGAAGCTTTAAATACTCATCTTGACTTTCTTGCAAGGAATGAACTTGAGATAGTAATGGGGCTAGCTGTTTTTTTCATCACTTACAATATGTCCCGATGTATCCTTTTCTTCTGGCAACCCTTTAATACAAATGGTAATGTTGAGTACTGCAGATTTAGCTTTTTGCTGTGATCTTCAGTTAAACTTATCCTGTTAATATTATAATAGTTTCTGTTAATGAAGCTTAGAAATTTTTGCCAATGAGAGAAATTCTTCTTCGTACCATGGAGTCTATATTTCTTCAGAATCTTAAATATAGATTGTATAAGGTTGGAAGGTTTATTTATTTGAATATAATCCAAATTCAAAAACATTAGGTGCAGGTTAAAAAACTTCGAGGTTGCAATTGCATTTTGTGCTGTGAAGTCGCAAGTCAGTGAATTTGTATGAAGTGATTGAAGTCACTCAGAGTCATAATTTACAACTTTGTTAGTCAAAATTTTCTGACTTCAACTCTACTATCTTGAAAGTTACCAACTCCTCCGACCTCTTGAAAATACCGACTCCGACTCCACCCGTTTCAAAAATTTCCGACTCCGACTTCGACTCTCTTCAAAATTACCGACTCCCCAACCCTGCTGGGTGAAACACCTTCTACAAGAGATGAGGCAATTGTACGCCATTTTTTTTTTCAGAAGATGCCTCTGTACGTAGAGGATACTTAGTATCCTTGGACGCAGCGCTGAGCCTCCAAGTGATAGCAGAAAAAGCCGACCAGATGCCCGCAGTTTCTGCCGCTACAGCTATCCCTCCAGCGTTTTTCCCTGCGCCAACTCCGCCCATGTCTTCCCCCGCTGTTTTCTTTTCTCCCTATTGAAGGAACTATACCACCTATACAGCTTTGCTGATGCAGAGGCACGTTTGTCTGCCCTGGAGAGAGGCTTTGCTGATCTTACGGCGGAACTCAGATTACTGGCTTCTACCGTAAGGAATAGCGCACATCGTTCTCATCCCGTCTGGGGGAGAGACTCCTCTCGCGGCTTATCTGTTAAAAAATTAAATTGTTGAATGTTTAACGTATTTATTTGCAACCTTACAACTTCAACATAGTTATAATCTAAGTGTGCTCATGCATGCCTCGGGCTTCTGGTGCATGTTTGCGCACCCCATCTCTGTATATGGGGAACCAAGGGACAGCTGATATATATTGTTACTGAACAAACCAACTACTAAAGGGAGGCGTAACTTGGAATCAAAATTTAGGAAAGAGGTGTTACTACTGGAAACAACGCAGAGAGAAGGACGAAAGGTTGCTATCGCTGAAAAGTAAGAAAAGGAATAAGCCAGGCAAAAAGTTACCAAGTGAGGAGTAAATAAAAAGAGTATTTAGAAACCCGTACTGAACGGTAAGTGAAAATACGAGTGAAATTATATTTTATGTGTTTACTTTTTTTACTTGCCTAAAAACTTTTAAGACAGTTATATCGAACGCAATTATACCATTTTTTAGCGGATGAGTTCGGGACGTGATAACAGAAGTGAGAAGTGTTCTCTGTCAAAGGAAAATGAATGTTACGAAAAATCAAGTGTTCAGCGATAGAGAGGAATCAAATCGAGGATTTTATGTTTCAACGAGAAACCAAGCGGATATGTGCCGTGTTGCTGACAGGGAGTCAGGTCGACGTGGTTCGGGGTTGAGCACAAGTCTTTTCGGAGGGATCATCGTAAGACGAAGGAATAGTAAATATTTCTGAAAGGGTTTGATTTAGGAAACGAAGGAATAAGTATTTTTAAGTTTATTTTGGGCTTATTGCCTGGATTGAGGATTAAGGTAAAGGATTAGATTTTAAATTACTTGTTTATTTTAAAGGTTGTGTGTCGCAGGAACTGTGAATATTTTAATATGATGTTGTTTATTTTAAATATGGCTGTGTTGCAGGAACTGCGTTTATTTTATCATATTGTTGATTTTAAGCCGTAACGAAAAGTTTAAGGATTATTTATTATAAATGTTTGGAAATTGTGTGTAAATATATAGTTGAAAACGAGTTTGTGTTAAATATCATCTTTCTCCTTATTGCAGTAAAATTAGTAAAATAGGGTAAAATTAAAACAGGAAATATATTTATTTGCTTATTTATAAATTAGTAAAAGATGCTATAATTTATTTCCATTGCAATATATATATATATATATATATATATATATATATATATATATATCCTTCTTTATAATATATTATATATATATATATATATATATATATATATATATATATATATATATATATATATATATATATATATATATATATATATATATATATATATATATATATATATATATATATATATATATATATATATATATATATCACCCTTCTTTACACGGCCTTGTCATAATTTTCAAATATTAAGAAAATCGTGCTGCGCGTCTTGTTAAAAAAGTTGGAATAAGCAATGACAGAATATTCGCTCGATATATTAAGCGTCACTTATCAGCAATCGAGTAACACATGAAATTCAAATCGTCATTGAATTTGATTTGAATCCCGATTCAATCATTCGATCAGTCTTTCTATGAATAGATTATGAAAATGTAGTTTTAATTTGTCCAAAACATTAACTGGTTTGTAGAATGTGAAATGGTGGAAAGCTTGAGTATTTTTTTTAACCATTTTTTTTTTTTCCCAAAAATGTTTTTTAAACCAAAGTTAATTCGGGCCCATTTTTTCATTTTTAAAAAAAAAAAAAAAAAGGGGGAACTTGTTTAAAGGTGACAATTTTCATGTCTGTTCCAGTTCAGAGTCTAAGACAGGAGACCGAACCACACACACGGAGCTAATTAAAGCTCCTTTTCACTGCAAGAAACGACATGAAAAAAACTTGCCAGAGCATGGTCCAATAAATGTTAAAGAAAAAGGCAACGAAATTATTGACGTAGAAGATGTAAGTATAATGAGAAATGGCTTCACAGCGGTGTATTGCATTGCAGTAAAAATGCGATTGTAAAAACTAACTAGAAAATTTGAGTATATTACCATTAGATTTTCCAAAACATTATTCTTGATTTTAGCCTTTATGAAATTTTAAACTTTTAATTTACTGGAAAAATTGATGTAAAAATTAGTTGAGGAAATGTCCCTTAAATAGTTTGTGAAAGCAAAAAAATAATTAGTATGGATGGTAAAGAAAAATAGATGAAAGTTTAACTAAATAACAATTGACAAACATATATGGAAAAACAAAATAATAAAAATGAAATATAAGATCTCAAATCTGTAGTTTTTCCTTAGCAAAAAGTTATCCATAATTATTTTCCCTTTCAGTTGTATCGAATGATTTATATATTCATGACACCTTTCAGTTTCACAGAACATGTTATACTTCCTATTCCCAGATTTTTATAATCAAGATACAAAATGGTGAAGATTTTTCTCTATAAATGCAAATATCTTTTCATAACCCCTTTCAATGAAGAATTATATCTTTTCATAAGTATAATTTGTTTCGTTTCTATTTTTTAAAACAAAAACTCTGCAACTATTCCATGAAACTTATAATCAAATAAGATTTATCTAAAACTTTTTATAATATTCGTGAACCTCCGTCCAAGTCAGGAACCTTTCGATATTATCAGATCTTCTGTCTTTCATTTCTTGAAAACTCTTCCTTACGCCGATTTCTTCTACTCAGTCTCGTATTCCATTTCGTTTATATATTTGTAGCTCGTATTTAATTCTCGGGCAACTGTCAATACTTGAATTAAGAGCTAAAAAGCTAGTAACAATTTTTTGGCTTCTTCTGTTCTATACATTCAAAATTATCCGACTTCGGGGCACTCCAGTTCCACTTTCGAATTAATTACAGGTTAGGAAATTAAATAATGCTAATAAATGTTTGTTAATAATTCCTTTTCTTTTCACTTACAAATATGAAAACTATTTTGTATTAAACAAAAAATATTTTTTGCTCCTGCTCCATAGTCCTCTCACTCTCTTTATATCATCTAAAGTTTGGTAAAATAAAAAGACAAAAGTTTATCTTATTCAATCAATTTTGTAACGAAAAGTAATTTAAAAATCTGATGTGTTTTCCTATTTTGATGTAATTTAATTCCATATCAATTACACTACAATTACAAGTATCATATCAATAACAAGTTTTCTATCAAGAGGGAGGAGGAGGACTCTCGCGCACACGTTGTGAAGGACACTTCAATATGAATCAACAAGAAACTATAAAATAATAAACAAATTATCCAACACACTATAAATATTCTTACTGGTGGTATTCCCTATTCCAATATGTATGAACGCATAATGTGGTTGTGTAGCAGAATTGGCTAGATATGTAGGTGAGTTGAGTCTAAAGTGTGAAATCATGTTGGATGGTGAGCACCTGGAACAGGTAACTGAATTTAAATATTTAGGCTATATGCTGGATGACTATCACATACAGAAATTTCGGTTAATTAAATGATAATGATGGAGAGGAGGCTTTCCTTCAAGGTGTCTGGTTAGAATAAATTTTTTTGGTAATGCAAGGGGAATTACTGTTTTAAAAGGAACTAATATAGTTTTTTGAAGTGTAATGGTTATTTCCGATATTAAATGTATAGTACATAAACTGGTGTAGAATTAGTACACAGTCTGTGTTGGGAAGTGACAAAACATTCCTAAGAAAAAGAGTAATAGTGTCTGAAAGAAAGGAAATGATAGTGTAGATAAAGCGATGAAGAAATGGTTAACATAAAGGAGTCTGTATTGGCTTATGGAGGGGGATATGGGTTTGGCTACGTTAACTGTTCTACATCGTGCAGCAGGTTTGCGCCCCCCTAGTCTATGGGAACCTGAATAGAGATCCAATGATGATTTCTCAGAATGATCAAGAATCTTCTGTTGTTATGGTTTTTAAACACTCGAACTGGGGAATGTCGATAGTTGTTTTCCGTATATAAATTACAGAAATGGACTGTAAATTTAATAAAACATTTTCTCTGTGACACTTTGCGTGCGTGGAAAATAAAATTAAACAAGTTCTACATTTATTAGAGTTTCATACGTATATAAAATATACAAAACTTTATAAAATTTAACGCTAGACAAAAACTAAAAAAATAAAAACAAATTGAAATAAGAGAATTTAAAATTTTAAAGCAAAAAATGAAAATATATAATCTTACAACATGAAAAGAGTGTCAGACTTTCGATGCACAAGAATTCTGTCCTTTTGCGAATAAGTAAAGAAAAAAAAATTTCAATTGATCTGACAGGAATTTCAAAAATGATGTCAACAATGACGACTTCTTTTAGTTTGTCTCGTGTTAATTTCAAAAGAAGATTCAAGTTTCTTTTTCCGTTTGCCTTTCCATTTATTGACATGTTCGTCCACCAAACGAATGCATTCTGAAATATTTTTGGAAGATGGACTGTAACGTTCACATGAAGAACAAAATGAGTTGATATCTATTTGCGATTCACAATCGGAATAAAAGCAACTTCCTTCAACTTTGCTTTCATTAAACCAATTCAAAAAACTTTCTTTCCATTTGTTCAATAATAAATCATTTGCAGACAGCCATTTCAATAATCTCTCCATTTCGTTCTCACTTCCCATAAACATTGTTGTAACCATTTGGTAAATTCGACTATTAAATATGATATTTTTCAGTAATCTCTTTTTTAGGCTGCCGTGAATGCCTGTCCAAGTAAAGAACTTGTCGACATCATCAAATCTCTTAGCTAAAATCAGCTTTAAATATAACCAACTTATTTCTAAAGGAAACTTTTTCTTGAACTCGAAGATTTCCTTTCTGGATGAAAAACGCGAATTTAAAACTTCATCAACCTCATCCCACTTGTTTTTCATCACATAATATTCAATAACGTCAGCAGTTTTTAAACTAAAAATTTTCCTGTAGTTTTTTTCCTCCTTGTCCTCTGATAAAGGAGACTCACTAAAAAAGTTTTTAATATCAACTAACTTGGTTTTCATTTTAGTAACATCATCTAACAAAATAAAATAAAAATCCTTGACTTCCTCTTTTGAAAATTGGGTCCAACTTAGCAATTTCTCAACAAACTCAGATTTCCTTTCTAATATTAAAGAAGCACATGCTGAAGATACATTTCTTTGTTCAATAAACACTAAACGTTTTTTAAAATCTTTCATCTCAGACTCTACAAGTTCTGCCCATCGAATGAATTCATCCGTTTGACATAATTCTCTTCTCGAAACAATAACAAAATGTAATTATTCAATATTGTTTGTCGTGAAATGCATAACTGTCTTTTGAAATCTTTACAGTCTTTCTGGGAGAAGTCAATCCAATTCAAACAGAAATCAATTCCTTTTGAATATTTTCTTCTCAATTATCATCATCATCTTCATATTGTGTTGGCCATATCGTCCACAGCTTATAACCAAGCTCTTCCATTACACATTTAATTTCATCTGAAGAAAAAATCCATTCCAAAAACTTATCAATACATTTTAAATCGTTGGGACTGGAAAAAAGAAGAACATCAATTCCTGACCAAAAAACTAAATGCAATAAACTTTGTTGTATATGTCTTTTACTCCTCACGCATTAACCAACGAAAAAAAACCCTTAAGAAAAAGATCTTTTGAAGCTGTAGCATTTTACCGCCGACAATGAAAAGCGATAAAGATAACAATACACCCGTCTAAAATTAAATAGCAATGCTCTTTTGTAACTTCCTAACCTTTCTTTGGTACGCAACATTCAATAAATAAATCAATTCGCTTCAAATCAGAAATGCTAATATCATATTCACACGATTCTGCAATTTGTAACTTTTCTTCCATGGTTGCGCTTGCAAAAATCAGTCGTATAATTTCATCATCTTCAATAGTTAATGAAGAGAAATAAAAAAGTTCCTTTAATACAAAACAATTAATATTTTCCTTATAATTTCCACAAAGCCTTTTTTTAAAGTACTTAAACTCTTCATATTCTTCGAAATCTGGAAAATGATTACTTTCAACTCGAAAGAAAAACGTTTTCATAGACGAAGGACTTTGTATCCAAAACTCTTTAAAAATGGAACGAAAATCATAAAATTTACGACACAATCTATCGTTCATCAAAGTCGCGATTTTCCACAGCAGCAAATAAAATCCACTTTTCGGTAATAATTCCCAAAATCTATTCACTGTGCCAAGAAACAAGTGTTGAAAAGGCCAACTTAATAAATGATTTAATACTAAATACAACATTCCATATTCCTGAAAGAATACCTTTAATTGGTTCTCATCTAAAGAATGAAGCAAATATATAACCATTTCCATTTGTGGCACAAATTGTAAATTTTTTCTCAAATATAACATCTTCCTGAACTTCTTTCTTGAAAAAATTACAGCCCTCTTTCTTTGTTGATCATTTAACTCTTCAAAACAGTTTTTAAATGACACTTCATTCGCAAAACACTTCTTAAATTTATCATATAAAAAAGACTTCCTTTCTTTACGTTCTCCCAACAAAAAATGACTCCATAAAATAACCATCACATCATTTCCACATTTACCCAAATCATTTGTACACATTTCTCCATTGACGATTTTAGGTCTCTTATCTTCTGGTAGCTCCTCCCACAAAGCAGGAATGACATTCGAAAAGCAGTAATAACAAGCTATACTAAACCTAATGGAAGAACTTATTTCAGCGTCCTTTAAAATCTCTCTCGCAGCCTTTTCTTTATTAACCATTCCAGTGGAAGTAAAAACAAAAATACTAACCACAATAATAATAATAGTTTTCCAGAATTAGTTGAAATGCAATATTTAAATCTCAATTGGAAAAATTAGAAGTGTTAAACTTTAAATATGTTGAATATAATTCAGAACCATAGAAGGATTTTCAAAACCAAAACTTGAAATGTGATACTGATTTACTCTAAGATAAAATATATTTACCAAAATATTATTCAGTTAGAACAGTCAGGGCAAAGAAAGAGAACTTATCCGGTTGAGTAGGGAGATAAAGAGTGAAGATAAGTGTCAGTGGTTTAATTTAGAGGTTCAAAGAGTGCAGCAGTTATGCAAAGTTTTAAACTTATAATAGAGTAGGAAGTAGTGAACAAAATCTCTTAATGATATTATTGAAAAGACAGTCAGAAATTAACCCAGCAGGAAATAAATGA
>JABUQX010077053.1:0-15000 GCA_015478945.1 Trachelipus rathkii
GTGTAACAACGTTGCTGAACAAGTGTAGTAACCTTTTAATGTTGGTAAATATATATATATTATATTTAGAAATTAAAGTTTTTAACACGGATAATTTAGTGATTTTATTTTTGAAAAAAATAAATGATGTTTACATTATGAAATGCATAATTTATTCATAATAATAATAAAGAGAAAAGAGAATTTATTATTATGTATATTTATATGAGTGTTATTTAAAAATTGGGTCTCATAGTTTTTTTATATGGATATAAATGTTCAAATATTTGTTTTTATATATATATATACTATATATATTATTATGTGTACACTATATAATAAAATATATATATTTATATTTTTTTTTGTAAAAAATATTCGTAAGAAATATAAATATATGTTTTATTTATATATATATAAATATATTTAAATAACAATTTAGTATAACTCGAGAAATAATATACTTCTTTTTTTCTTAAAATTAATTTTTCTATTTATTAAAAGAAAAATTTATTTTTTATATTATGTAACCTTTTAAAATAGTAAATAATACAGTATTTCTACTTTAAATGATCAATATATTATATATTATATATATTGATAAATATTTAATATAATTTATATTATATATAAAATCTATTAAAAAATATAATTGATAGTATTTTTTTAATAATCGGTAATTTATTCTCTAGTATAATACTCATATATTGATATATATATATATAAATAAAGATTTATCGTGTTCGGTTTTTGAATGGTCAAATATCTTATTAAGTTTGTATCTATATAATGAAAATAAGCATATGAGGAAGTATAAAATAATAGTTGAAATATTATATTTATTAAGTTCTGTATTATTTTTTTATGTTTATCATCTATATATATATAAATATAATATATTATATATATATATATAATATTATATATAGGTGTCTTAAATTGAACTTTCTTTTTCTTTCATGAATTATTCTAATATTATAATGTTATATAACTTGTTTATTTATTTTTTTATCATTACATATATATATATATATATATATACCTATACTATATAAATATATTATTTTTCATTATACTTATATGTTAGAATATAGCATATAATATACTAGTACTATATATGTTTTTTGTATTTTTCTATTAAATGTTAATTTATATTAAATACATTATAATCCGTATATCAATTCTGGTAATATATATATTTAAAATTGTAGTAATAAAATATACTGTAATACCTTTAGAAGTATATGTCGATAAGATGTATATAATATATATTCATTTTTTGATTTATCATAGATATTTCAACCCATATTATCTAAATGTTTCAATTAAACAATTTACATATATTATATATTATATATATATAGTAATATATATAATGATATATTATAAAAATTTAGATAAATAAACTATTATATGAATGATTAGTATATTTACTTTATAATCATAAGTATATAATTAGTATATAGTATATATTAGTATATATATATATATTATAGTATATAATATATATATATATATATATATTGGACCAATATAAACTAAGGGCAAGCTCGATATGTTGAATTTTGAATATAATATAATGAATATAATATAATAATAATAATGAATATAATAATTATATAATAGATAAGTAGATAATTAATATAATAATAATAATATAATAGATAATATAATAGATAAAATATTTTAATACATAAATATTAATATATTACATCAATAATATTAAATACACATCAGATAAATAATAATAATAATAATAATATATAATAATAATAATAATAATAATAATTAATAATTATATATATACATAAATAACTCAATAAATGAATGATATATTATTTGTCGTACGTAATTCCCAAAAGGATAAAAATAAAGAAAAAGTTGACTGATTATATTTTGTGCTCCATCTAAATTTATAATATATGCTTTTAATGTTCCTTTCATTGGTTTAAATAAATTTATATATATTATTTAAGTATTTTTTTTTTATAAAACTAAGAGTATATTTATTATATATATATATATATATAATCAGTATATATTATATATACATATTATTTATATATATTAGAAAATATTAAAAGAGAAGGACATTTGTTAATATAAATATATAATATCAAAAATAAATATATAATATAATATAAATAAAATTTATATATAATATATTAATATATATGTATTATATATATATATAATATATTATATATTTATTTATATATATATTAACCGGTATATATATAATTTATATATTATATTATATCTATATTATACTGAATAGCTATATATATATATTAATAAATATTTATATATCTCAATATAATATACAAGCTAATAGATAAATAGTATATATATATATATAACTATATATATATACAATATAATATAATATATATTTAAATTATTTATATAATAAAATTAATATAATAATATATATATTATATAGTATATATATTATATTTTTATATTATATTATATATATAATATTTATATATATAATATATATATAATATCATATATATATATATATATTATTATTATTATATATACTATATATATATAATATATATATATTTTAATATAAATTTTATAGATTATTATAGTTTATATTTTATTTTATTATTATTTTTATATTAATTATATTATATAATATAATATAACTTATATATATAATTATTTGTTATTTATAATTTATTTAAACAATAATACAAAGATGAAAATTTATTTTTCTCTTAAAAGAGCTTAATACGCGGTTGTGAAAAATATGAGTGAGGCGAGAAAGGAATTGAGGAGGGAGAATTTGAGAACTAGTAATAAGAGAAAGAGAATTTTTTTTTTTTTTTTTTTTTTTTTGTATAATCATCAAACCTCAAATATATTCAGATTGAAGGTTTTGTGAAAACCTGTTTTTGAGAAGAAAGAGAAAGAGAAAAAAAGATAGAAAGAGAGAACTAGAGAGAAGCGAAATAGTGCGAGAATGAGAAAGAGAAATATAGAATAAAAGAGAAGAAATAAAAAGAGAAAGAAAGAGAGGGTTGAGAAAATAGGTAGAGAAGGGAGAAAAGAGAGGAATTAACATCGAATAAGAGCAAGAAAGAGAGAGAGGAGAGAGAGAGAGAGGGAGAGATGAGAAGAGAGAGAGAAGAGAAGAAGAGAGAGAGAGAGAGAGAGAGAGAGAGAGAGAATAGAAAATGAAAATAAGGGAGAGAGAGAGAAAAAGAGAGACTGAGCAAGAAAGAGAAGGAGAAAATAGCAGGAGAAAGGGAGAGACAGAGAGAAAGATGAAGATAAAAGAAGAGAGAGAGAGAAGATAAAAGAAAGAGAGAGAGAGAGAGAGAGATGAGAGAGGAAGAGAGAGAGAGAGAGAGAGAGAGAGAGAGAGAGAGAGAGAGAGAGCTCAATATTGTTTCAATTCATAAATAGTTTAAATTCATTTCTTGTATTAAGAAATTTTAACTTGACTCGAGCGATTCTTTTGTCTCCAATTTTCAACTTAATTTTAAAACTTGTTTCTTATTGAGCTATTTCCATCCGTTCTTCAATACGCTCTTTCAAACCAACGCATTTTATTGTGCTCATTATATATATACTATATATATATATATAGTATATAGTATATATATTTATAGTTATAGTATATATATATATTATATATAGTACTTATTATATATATATATATATATATTATATAGGTATATATATATATTATATATGTATATATTATTATATATTATATATTTTTTCTCTTATTTATATATATTTATATATACGATATATTATTTATATATAATTTAATATATATATATATATATCATATATATATTATATATTATATTATATTAGATATATATATGTTATAAATATATTATATATTATATATATACATATCTATATTATATGGAGAAAGTCTAGTTTTATGGACTCTTGAACTCGGTACTCGTTAAACAACCAAAAATATATAAACACTAAGCGAGTAACAGGTTATTTTATGGACCATACAATAGACTTTTCTATTAATAGGGATTTGATGATTCAAATATATATAGGACCTGTTACGTTTACGACTCCGTCAGATTATTTATTTTTTTTATTTTTTTTTTTTATAACGCAAAATATCCAAGGGTAAACCGCAAGATGGCAGGAGTCGGGGTCTCTCGGCCTTCCGGGAAACGACAGGGTTGGACTAGTTTCCCCCCCCTCCGGGGAGGTTCCGGAGCCCGTTTTCTGGTGTATTTTGGGTGTCGCGGAGGGTTCACTCCGCAGCGTCCCTACGGGGTATGAGAAATCGTCCACTTCGCTCCCCGTAGGCTCGAGCCCATACTTTTGCCGTGTAATAACCTTAACAAATAATAAGTGTATATATATACTATTATTATATATATATTATTATATATATTTATTATATATAATATTCTACTATAATCCTACTATATTATATATACTCATCATTATCTTACTACTACCTATATATATACTATATACTATATATATCTATTATATAATATATATATATATAATATATATTATATTATAAATAATATATATTATATGATATAATTTAATCCTTTTAGGACAAAAACTCAAGTACTCAAGATGAATGCCAAAAACTCAAGAACTTGAGAAAAAACTCAAACGATGAAGAAATCCCTGTTAAGTATACATTGGTGTATTGAAAATTGTTAAAAATTCTCGCATCATAAAATGTAAATAATAGTAGAAATAAAATATCGCTCAGTACTATTCATATTTATTTAATTATAATCTTCAAATAGATTAATTATCACTCATGATTTCTATATTATTTTTTGATATGTGTATTTTCACACTTTATCAAGGAAGTTAAATTAAAATTTACTTTAGATCATAAGGTATATATGAATAGACTTTGTTCCATATATTATATATATATTATATATATAATATTTTGTTACTATTTATGTGTGCATCATTGAAGGAAGGTCAATCAGATTTTCATTTCAGTCATTTTTATCTAACGTTAAAACAAATGATACTCGCTTTATCTATATATTAATTATTTATCAGATATTTTCAAGGGGCCCAAATCTCATTGTTTGCTAGCATGCGGGCATGCTTATGGAAGATAATAAATATAGAATAATTTTGTATTTTGTCAGTTATCAGAGTGATTTTGAAGAATAAAGATGTTGGGGATAATTAGTCATATTCTTCTAAAGCTTCTATTAAAAATAAATTCAAATTTGCATTTAATTTACATTTTCGAGCAGCCAACGTGAAGAATAATTTGTTATGACAAATACGAAATGCTTGCGTACTTACCAAAATGCTTTCTGTGAGAAGTTTAACGCGGAATACCAGTGTGGCGTGTGGCATGAAATGTTTCACGATGGAAAACACTGCGAAGTTGCGGAACTTTAACAGCAAACAGTTACAAGGTGAGTCCGAAGAGTAGAAATCGTATATATATCAAGGAGTATCGTCTTTAACATTACCGTTCTTAGTTCTGTTATTTTTAATAAGGTTGTACAGAAATAATTAGGAAGAATTATGATTTTTTTCTGCACTTAGAGTAATCATATTAATTGTTAACATTTTGAAATGTTCTGTATGTACTGTTGATTTTCAAATGGGTATTAATTTAAAATTCATATCGCAACTAGAGTAACATAATTATTAAAATTTAAAAATGGAGCAATAGTGCATTGAAAATAAGAATGGGCTGTATCATGATATGTTATAAAATATAATTTTACATTTGGAATCACATTTGTCTATACAGAATGAAGCACTTATTTCCTTTAAAACATAAATTCCATTAAATAAGTGAAAAACAAAAAAAATTTGAGATTAAGAAGATATATGAAGCTTTTGTCCACTCTAAGTGGCATGGTTTGTAAGTCTCGGTGAGAGTAATTATTGATATATTGCATAAAATAGTTTGGCAAAGTAGCATTTCCATTGTATTTCAATATAAATAATATATATAATAAAATATATATATAATATAATACAATAGTAATATAATAGCGATATATTTACTATATTAAATATAGTTATTTATAATGTGATATTATAATTCATTAATAAAATTTTATGATTTAAAGTATTATTTATATATATAATATTATATTATATTTATATATAATATATTATATATATTATAAGTATATCATAGTATATATATATGAATTATATATATATATATATAATATATATATATTATTATATACAATTATTGTATATTAATATTATTATATTTATTAATAATATTGATATATATAAATATATATATATAATATATATATATATATAATATATATTCACCTCAATTATATATATATAATATATATATATATATTATAATATATTTAAGTACATAATCTATTATATTTAAAGATTATTCTTTAAAGTAAATTTTTGTTGATAGAGAAAGTAAATATATAACTATCATATATATATATACTATATAGTATTTATTATATAAATATATACTATATAATAATCTATATAAATTGAAGAAGGATGTGCATTTAACATTAGTAAAAAGTTAATTCAGATTTGGCAAAGTTGTATTATTTGATTCATTGAAATTTTATTCAACACAGTTTTTGTTAATGAGTTTTAGAATTGACATTAAATATAATGTTCATTAGAGACGAATCGTTATTATTATTTATTTTAATTTTCTAGATATTTACATTAACTTATTTTGTGACATTTAATGTAGAAATAAAGTGAAAAAGAATACAATTTGTGACATTTAAAGTGTGGAAATCTAAAGAAGTGAAAAAGATACAAACTATCATTAAGATCTCAAAAAGACCAATTATTTGGAAGTGAAAAAGTGATAAGATACCTCGAAGTGAAAAGCAAAACATCAGAGAAGTGTGATAATACAAAATTAAAATCCACCATTTTATTTGAAAAGGAACACACAAGAGAAAACAACTCGCCTATTTTGAGGAAAATTATAAAACCAAAAGTGAACAATTCCCTTATCCAAGGTAACCAATTGTGGTTTTTGACTTAAAAAGAAAAGACTGAATGCTATATCCTTATTTTTCTTCATTGTTGATCTTTTCAACCAACAGGGAATTGTTTCGGAGACCAATTGTGGACAAACAAGAATTGTTTTGGGACTGAATCATTTGTGATTTCAACTATCTTAGGAGTGAACTATTTTAGGAAGCAAATCAAAAGTTTGGATTCATAATACCAGTCTTCATTAAAGTTTCAAGAAACCTTTAAGCAAAGAGTTACAGCCATTTTTCTTTACATTTCCATAACAGAGTTATTTTCCCTTACTGTAATATTACCATAGTTAGAACTTAAGCTGCGTTTTCCCATACATCCCATTAATCTACCATCATCCAAATTATTAATTAAAATATTTATGTTTAAATCTTAAAGATTATTAATTAAATTATTATTTATTGTTTGGTTATTAAACAAATTAACAAATTAATTAGGGGCATGTTATCATGCATAGCATCAATATATAGAGGTTTAGTATGAAAGGAGTTGTGCATGTTGGTAAGTGAGAAAAACCCAGATTTAAACTGCATAAAACTAGTGTAAATACTTAACTTATTTATGATAAATAACTGTAAATATATTTATATCTGTAAAATTTTGGCTGTCTTTCTTTTGCCATTTTACTATTTTTGCTTGCACCGCGCCGCTTGGTGTAACACCTGGTTGTGAGTACCTCATATTATTTTGTTATATGCCGTGATGTGTTTGTATATGCACCTTTGCTCATGTGTTTTAATTTTTAATATAGTTGAGCAGTAGTATATAGGAGCGCATCTTTGAAGGCGTTAGCTTTTATTAGCTGAAGGAAGCCAGTGGTCTAGTTAGGGAGTGCTTAGGTGACCTTGGGCATTTCTGTCCACTGCAAACACATAGAAGCACCCCTGAATTAAAGAGCAGATTTTGGTGAGTTGGTTTTCCACTTTCTTACCTAATAATCTTTCTTTTTTCAGATCTCTATGTTCTATTCCTATATCTTTGGTAAGGCAGAGCGTAAGTTCTCTACGTTCTGAAGGTCACTTTTTTCTGTTTCTACTCAAATCTGAACACGTTTCCTATAGTTTATAAACTTTTGGGGTTTTGATTTTTCAACACTTTCAATTTTAATTTATCTCATGTTTAGATATACCAATTCAATTGAATTTACTTTTTCTTTTTTCTTTAACCTTTTTATTAGCCGATCGGTTTGTTCAAAGTCCACAAAATGGACAAAATGAATGAGTATTTGAAGGAGAATCAGGGAATTAAAAACCCTGCTAATGCACAAAACAGTTCTGTTTCGGTAGCAGAGACAGATACTCAAACTGATCCTTTGCCACCAGAACTTCAGGATACTAAGGTGGACATTAAAATGTTACAGAAAGTCCTGTCACAGAATAGTGAAACGATGAAATCCCTTACTACCTTAATTCAAACATTATCAATAAATAAGCCTCCAAGAGTAATACCACCTGGAAAATATAAACAGGAAGGTGGTGAGACATTGTATCAGTTTCTAGAGAGATTTGAAGATTATTGCCATAGAACATTCCCAGGATCTTCAGAAGGAATGTTACCCCTACTAGGTTCTCATTTAGAAGGACCTGTATTAAAGGTCTATCAAACTGTAGTCCAAGGAACATTCAGTTATGAAGTGGCAAAGAGTAAGTTGCTCCAGTGGTCGCGAGAAGAAATTGAAAAGGACCAGAAGAGAGAGATTGAAAAGTTTATGGAAGCTAGTATGGAGAAGATGGAAACAGCAGCCGTTTATGCTCTGAGGCTTGAGGGTTTAGCTAAAAAGGCATTTCCAGGAGTGGATGTGCAAAATATGTCACTAGTCCGAAAAAGATTTTTGGATAGTCTTCCACAATCTATAAAAAGGCAGGTAGATGCCACATTGACTACGGTAGAAACCTCTTTGGGGATAAAGGTTTCATGGGATCGACTAGTTGCTATAGTTGATGCCAATATTCAAGAACAAGTACCAAAAGGCAATGGTAATGATAATTCCCATGAACTTATTGATTTAACATCGAGTCCTCCCATAAATAAACTATACACTTCTGGCTTAAACAATTGTTGTTGTGGAAATTCAGGGGTGGCTTTCCACACAGTTACCCAACAAAAAGCAAATACCGCAGGACCAAGGGGATATAATGGTTCCTGTGTGAAAGACTCGAACCAGGGAGCAATTCCTAAAGATAGGAGCCGAGAGTTCCCAAGGCGCGAATGGACCCCAAGCCCCTCTTGGAAGAAAAAGGAAAGTCAAGATGATGACAGAGCTTTAGTATGTGGATTTTGTAAGAAAAGAGGACATTCAATGGAAAAGTGTCGTGCTCGACCTTTTTGTCAGTTTTGTGGCAAAAGGGGGCATGTGGCTGATGATTGTTTTACATCTAAAAATCAATGCTTGTTTTGTAAGCAAAAGGGACACCTGGTTCAGAACTGTCCCAATAGGAACAATGATCGTCTTTGTTGTCCTCTGTGTAAAGGACCACACTTGGGAAAGGATTGTAATGAGAGCCAGGGAAACTAAGCCGCTCTGATGTGGAAGACCTCGCATCAGAGCCTGAGGCAATACTCAATAAAGAAGTCACATATGATAATTCAAATCTTGGAGAGTCTCAAGATGGTTATGGTGTACCACCTGTCCAGAATCAAATTAATATTAGTGGTACCGAATTGGAAATACCGGAAACTGTAAAATCTGTAGGTGTTGAAAAGAAGGAAGAATTAGTAAATCATGAAGCAGTAGATGATGACCAAGATGTCATTAAATTAAGGATGACAAAAGATACACTAGACACGTTAATCATTCACGTCTGTATTAATAATCAACCACAATTGGTTGATCTAACTGCTTTTGTTGATACTGGCGCCAGCATTAGCTTAATATCAGCCAGTTGCTATCATAAATTAAATAAACAGAAATATCAATTAGAAGAAACTCCTTATAAGAGAGTATCAGGAATTGGACAGGTAACCTTTCCAGTTTTGGGAGGAGTTACCCTTGTTTTGGATTTATCACCCACTTACTCACTGAAGCCCCATAGGTTGATCGTAATTCCAGATGGAATTACTGAGTATGATATTGTAATAGGATATGATATTCTACGGAAAGAGCATTTACTGCCAGACCCTCATGAGGGTGAATTGGTATGCCGCAAAGGAAATAGAGTTGTAACTGTATCCACAGATATTAGGAAAACTAATCCTCCTTCACACACTTGTACTTTGATTGAGAATGTGAAGATACCACCCAAAAGTAGTACAGCTCTGGAAGTAGGTATCAGTCCATTGAGTGGACAAGATGGAAAGCTTATTTTGTTAGAGGGTAAAATGAATGACAAAGTTGAAATAAACGCCTCTATATTAAACATAATAGGTAACAAGGCAGTGATCATTGTTAGCAACACTCAGATAGTGTGAAAAAGCTGAAAAAGGGCCAACAAATAGGCAAAGTAGAGGTTATTGATGACGATCCGTCAATAAATATAGTTGAGAAGCAAAACCAACAGGAAGTGGTTGAGAAAAAGGAGTGGACATTAGAGACACTGTATGAGTCTTTTTGCTTGAGTGAGTCTGATATAACATCTTCCCGCAAGAAGTCAAGTTTTGACTCTTTTAAGTAAATATCCTTCAGTTTTAAGTTTGAATGATTCTGATGTTGGTTGTACTTCGGTGATCAAGCATAAGATTGAAACAACTACAGAGGAGCCTGTACAGGTCCCTGTACGACGATTACAAGGTCCAGTATTGAAAGAAATAGAGGAGTGTTGTAAAAGACTGGAGGAAGATGGCATCATCAGGCGGAGTAAATCACCGTATTCCGCACCGGTAGTACCTATACGTAAGCCAGATGGTACCATTAGGTTATGTATTGACTATAGGGCCTTAAATAAAATAACAAAGGGAGATAGTTTCCCTATACCAAACTTAATTGACATGTTATTTAGCCTCCAAGGAATGAAGTACTTCACGACCATTGATTTGGTCAAAGGCTATTATCAGGTGGAGATGGAGGAATCGAGTATTGAAAAGACTGCATTTACGACACCTTTGTCGCATTGGGAATTTCTCAGGATGCCATTTGGTGTCAAAAACGGGCCTGCCACTTTTCAGCGCGGCATGAGAATGGCGTTATCACATATACCCTGGACAGAGACAATGGTCTACCTAGATGATGTCTTGATAATTAGTGAAACTTTCGATAAACATTTGGAAATCTTGGAAAAGGTATTAAAAGCCTTCCTGGACACTGGATTTAAGATCAAACCAGCCAAAACTTTTATGTTGAGAAAACAAGTCCAATATTTGGGGCATTTGGTTTCAGAAAGGGAATGGTTCCATTAGAAAGGAATTTACAGGGTATTATGGATTTTCCAGCACCTACAACCGTTCGTAAACTTAGACAATTTATTGGGATGGTAAATTTTTACCGCAGACATATCCCCAGGTGTTCAGAAGTTGCAAAACCTCTTTTCGAACTCCTGAACCAGAAAACCTTAAAATGGACATCACAATGTCAAAAAGCCTTTGAAGAACTTAAAAGAGCTTTGATAGACCCACAACTGTTATCTTATCCTGATCGATCATCAAACGCTTCACCATTGTTGTTACATGTGGATGCTTCTAATGTGGGTGCAGGTGCTTGCTTGTCCCAAGAGCAACAGGGAGAAGTAAAACCAATAGCCTATATCTCCACAACATTCTCCAAAGCTGAGCAAAGATATAGTACTACTGAGAAAGAAATAGCTGCCATCCGTTGGGCTGTTCGATCTTTGAAGCCCTTCCTGTATGGAATCAAGATCCTTATACATACAGACCATAAACCATTACTATTCTTGAATAATATGACTTTGGTTAATCAACGGGTAGCACGAACTTTAGAAGAGATTAACGATATTGACTATGAGTTAATATATGTACCTGGGAAAGACAATGTAGTGGCAGATGCCCTCTCACGATCACCAGTACCATCGATTGATACTGATATGAATGGTTCAGTAGTGAACCAAATTCCTGCTGGGTGCTTGGAAGTAAAGATGCCTGGGGGAGGAGATTCTCTATTTCAATGTTTTTCCACATTTCTCTTTGGAGCTCCTGATCAACATTTAACCATTCGGGGAGCAGTTATTCAAGAACTATTAGAGAACCGCAAGAGTTACAACTTACCTACAGGTAAAAATTACAAAACACTTACTAAACAATTACAACTTTTAAAATACCCAGGTCAGTTACCAATTGTACAAGCAATAGAAGCTTTCAGTCATTTGTACCAAGTAAAAGTTCTAGTATTTTATGGGAATTCTAAGCCCTTACAATTTGGCAATCTTCAGACCCTTAAAGTTTGTTGGTTATTGTGTCTTGGAGGAATACATTACAATCTGTTGACCAGAACAGAGCTTACACAAGAGATAAATCCCCAAGCCAAGGTTGTGAAGGCAGATGAGGGATTTGAAGAGTATGAATTGTTAAATGAATCTTTAGAAGAACAGCCAGAACCCACTCTTTCACAAACAGCCCAAAAAGCAAGTAACCAGTTAAACACTGGTGGGGAGGTATCACCAGTAGTTAAGTTCTGCCAATTATCACTTATTGAACATGAGGATCCAAATGTGGATGCAATAGCTTTAACCCCTGAGGAAGTACGTGATTTTCAAAAACAAGATCCATTATTGAGGCAGTTATATAGAGCTATAAAATACCATAGACCCTTAGTGGGTAATCTTAAACAGTTTGCCAGATTCAAAAAGTACATTTTTATCAGAGATGACACCTTGTATAAGATAAATAAGTATCAGTCTCATGAAAGTGCTTACATTGTTCCTTTTACTATCCTCACTGACCTTGCTATTATGGCTCATGTGAATTTTGCTCATATAGGAAAAAATAAATTGATTTCATTAGTTAACAAATATGTGTGGCATACAAAAATTTATAATATTTGTTATGACATAACTACCACATGCTATAAATGCCAAGCTTCAAAAACAGCAAATATTATTTACACACCACCTACTATCAAGATCACTACTGATTTCCCCTTTGAATTGGTTGCCATGGACCTTCTACAACTTCCCAAAACTCAACAAGGTAATAATTATGCTTTAGTCCTGGTAGATCATCATACCAAATGGATTGCAGCTGTTCCAATAAAGAATAAACAATCTCTCACAGTCACAAACACTTTCCAACAGCTAATGCTTCCTTATTTACCTAATATACCCGAGAGATTGTTAACTGATAATGGCCGGGAATTTATTGGGCCAGTGTTCGAAGAGATGCTGCAGCTCAATAACATAAAACATATCCTAACCACTCCTTATACACCATCTTCAAATGGTGCTGTAGAACGAATAAATAGAACCATCATTCAATATTTAAGAATGTCAATTACAGATTATACAAAATGGGATATAGAATTGCCTAGGATAGTCTTGATTTACAACCATACTGAGCATTCACAGTTGGGATTGTCACCCTGTGAATACATTTTAAAAGAACAACATACCCCACATTTGGGGTTATCATGGAAAAGGAATGAAATGTATTGGCAGCCTGGGCATGCCCATTTTCAACCTTATGAAATTCATCAAAAAGTAGGATTAAAGATACATTTACCTGGGGACTTAGTCACAAATAAATTTAAGCCACGTTACTATGGGCCATATGAAGTTATCCAGGTGAATGACAATCAAGTGACATATATCATAGAATCTGAAGAAGGAAAACAATTTAAAGTGCATCATAGACAACTCAGGCGGTGGATATTACCACCCCATTATCTAGAAAACAATCCTCTTTTTCAAAAGTGGGCCATGGATTTAGGTGAACCTGAGCCAGTTGTGCCTCCAATGGAAGTGGAAGAAATTCCTGGTCCAAAAGTGGACATTCATAAAGATATTGTCATAGACCCATTTGACTTAGATGAAGATGATGCAGATTTTGAAGGTTTTGATATTGATGAAGACACCAAGAGGAAATGTGAGGGATTGTTAGACCAGATGCAGAGGAATCTTCAAATGGCGGAAAATGTTATACTTCCTTCCTTGGAAGCATCCCTTAATAAAGAATTGTCTAGTATAATCCCAGAGGGTGTAGACCCTGAGTTATCTTCGTTCTTGATGAATCAGACATCTATGTCAGTATTCCTGAAAAATAGTACCCCATCACCCCGTTTGATGGAATTCTTATTAGGCCATTACCGAAAGAGTAGAAGTGCTTTACGAAATTACAGAGTTTTTAAAGAGCAGAAAAATGGTGATATTACTGACAATGAAGAATTAAGTCCATTATCAACTAGAGAGATCAGATTGGGAGATTTAGAAGTAAGAAGGCGAATTTCCTGGAGTAACACTCCAATAAATGAAGAGACTCCTACTCCTATCATAGAAACAGACTTTTCGGGTTTTTCTGAGGAGTTAAATGATGGTGTTTTTGAGGAAAATAGGAGGAAAACTCCTTTGGAAAAACCATATACAAGATCAAGAGGTGCCTGTTTGGATCTTCCATTTGTTCAACCCTTTATTTTAGAAAGGAAAAGAAAGCAATAATTAAAACTTAATAACGTACACTTAACAATTGAAAGAAATCTTAAACTTAATAATGTTAATAAAAATATTTCATAAACAATATTGAAAAAAAAAAAAAAAAAAAAAAAAAAAAAAAAAAATGGAAAAAAAAAAAAAAAAAATTATTTTAGGAAATTAACCCAAAGTCATCCCTGCGTTGTTGTCCCAACAACGGGTGGGGAGGTATGAAGAGGTGTGCTACATTCTTATATTTTTCAGATTTGCAAAGTTAGTATTGATGAGGATTATTGATTATTTATTCAACAGTTTTTGTTAAGAGTTTTAGAATTGACATTATATATGTTCATGGACGATTTATAAATATATTAAACAAAGATATTTACCCTATTGTGACATTTAAAGTAAGAAATAAAGTGAAAAGATACAAACTTGTGACATTTAAAGTGTGGAAATCTAAAGAAGTGAAAAAGATACAAACTATCATTAAGATCTCAAAAAG
>JABUQX010077053.1:25000-28926 GCA_015478945.1 Trachelipus rathkii
CTAGACCTGGCATTCAACCCCCACGTTTCACACCCATACAGCACCGCTGGTACACAGATTTTCTCAAACATACTTATCTTAACTTTCTGTGATAGATCCCCCCCTTTCCATATTTCTCTCAGGCCACTCAAGGCCCTCATTCCTTCACCTATTCTATGCTCTATCTCCTCCTTCATCCCTCCCCCTTACCCAACTCCATCCCTAAATATCTAAAAATCTTTACTTCTTCCAATACTACACCCCCTACTCTGACCTCTAACCCCTCCCCCTCCTCTCTCTCCTCCTCCTCAAACACTTACATTTACTCTTACCTGGGTTATTTTTAAGCCCCTTTTGGTCCACACTTCTCTCAAACTCTCATATTATATATTAGTATATATATATATATATTATATATATATATATATATATATATATATATAATATATATATATATATATTATATATATATATATATAATATATATATATTATGCATATTTGCAGGATACTGTACTGACTTTTTTCTGAAAAAATTTTCTCTTCAAAAAAAAATTCTAAATCAGAAAGATAAGTTCAAGTTTAGTTTTTAAGAAATTTATTTAGTGGCAAGCTTCTTGCATAATTCCAGAAGCTTGCAACTAAAGAATTTTCTTAAAAAAACTTTACTTAACTTAACTTTTCTGGACTTAGAAATTTTTTTGAACTTATTTTTTTCATAAAAAAAGTCGCCAGCAGATCTACAAAGTATGCCATATATATAAATACAACATATATACTCAATATAATATTACTCAACACCTAATAAATATAAAATTGTATTTTAATTAATCTAATATATAATATATACTACTATATCTACTAAAACATATAAAATATACTATTACTTATAATAATAACACCTTCAATATCATATATAATACGTATATAAACCTATACCTATATAATACAATATATATATAAATATATAATTAACTAACTTACCAATAATAATAAATATACTACCACTAATAACTACAACTATACTAATACTATAGCATCAAGATACTCCTATATATACACCTCAATATAATAATACTACCACTAAATCCTCATATCACATATACACCTAATCTATCATACTACATATAAATATATAACATATAACCTATACCAACTACCATACCTTTATATCAAAACTACTTATATCAAAATTATATACCATCATATAAATATAATACCTAATACTAACTCATATATATATATATAAATATATAATATAATATATATATATAATCACCTACTCACTCACTCATATATATAGACTCAATATATATACTCACATCAATAAACTATAATCATAATAGCTAACCATATATATCACAATATACCTATATAATACTACGCAATCCTCTAACCTATAAATATATAATATAATAAATTACTAAATATATATATTATAATATATATATAAAATCATAATAAATACCTCATAAAATACCACCCCTATATGAATACCTATATATATTATTTATATAAATATTAATAAAATAAAATACCATAATATATAATACCTCAAAAACTAATATATATATATATAAACATTATAATGAGGAGACCATATAACCAAACATAAATCCTAATCAACATGAAAGTAAGCTTAAACGGTAAGAAACCCTCAACGCACCACAATAAAGTCAGATTGCTAATGGAACGTATTGTGAGAAGAAGAAAACATACGAAGGAGGTTAAACTTGTTAATTGGAAAGAAGAAATATATGGGAAAGGGTACAAGTTGTAATAAGTGAGAAATACGGAAGTATTAGAGTTAAGGAAAAGCCCGCATCAAAGCGGTAAGTAGATAACTTAATGAGAATTTTACTTATTTATTTTTTGTACCAGAAATTTTAAAGATTGGTTTTTATCGTATAATATTTATGCATTTTAGGGGCTGAGCCAGAGCTGAGCTTGAAACTGATTGAAATTGAGATCGAGTTGACAACAGCAGCCGGATCATTGGTCGATTCTACGTCTGGAGAACGGAGCATCTTGAACGAGTCGGAGGCTGGAGCGGATTTTGACCAGTAAATTGGAAAGTGAGCAGTGTTATTGGTTCTACGTGTCACTGAGTCATGTGCTCTAGTTCTTAGACGAAAGGCCAGAAGGAATCCAAGGATTCTAGGGCGAGAAAGATATGATAATAAAGTTCGCAGTTGATGATTGAAACTAAAAAATTTGTAAGTTAATTTTGTCATCGTTATGGATTTAGCTGTCAATTATTTAAAAAGTTGCCATTCTATGTAGATGGAATCGAATGCACAAAATATATACAAAAACGAATTAAAAGTGAACGGCTGGGAATTAATTAATAAGAAGACTCAGAGTGGGAGTAGCTTACTTTATTTGGAAATGAGTTAAGCTCTATTTGGTTATTTAGAGATTATGTATTGAATGGTATAATAAGTGAAACTCTGTCTAACTACTATTTCGAATTTATACGGAAAATAATTTTATAAGGAATGACATAGTTACGCACCAGCAGTTGATAAAACAGAGGTTACTAATATGAAAGGATTGAGAACCTTGCTCGATCCAACACCACTTTTAAACCCTCTCAATTATATTAGGAACCCTAAAAAAATTGTCCTTATTTCTTTTAAAACATCTCCAATTTTATTATTCGACAAATTTAAAA
Organism: Trachelipus rathkii; assembly: GCA_015478945.1. NCBI lineage: Eukaryota > Metazoa > Arthropoda > Malacostraca > Isopoda > Trachelipodidae > Trachelipus > Trachelipus rathkii. The sequence continues at coordinate 27,653 of JABUQX010077053.1, forward strand.
TAGTGATATAATTAAAAGTAGTTTATAGATCAAAGGAGTCAAAGGGAATGCGCACGGAATTTCACTGGTGGCTTCCGTAGGGTGTGGACGTTCTTAGAATTATAGGTATATTTTTTGTTAAGAAAATTGCAATAAGATGGAGATGGGGAAGATGTGAGAAAATAATAAGAGGAAGAATGAGAAGGAAAAACATTGAAGTGGAAGAGGATTACTCCCGTACCAAGAAACAAGATGCGCACGCAAATCATACGGACCAGGGCCATGACAAGAGAGACAAAACCAAAAAAAAAAGTAATCATAATAAAAAAAAAAAAGAAAAAAAAAGAATAGAAATATTAGCCCTAAAATTGAGTAGGTTGTTTAATTTTGAATTTAGTAAAAAAAAAAAACATTCATAAGAATTTTTTACCTCCTATTTAAGTGCACGATCTCTACGATAAAGTACTCAATTTTGGGCCCAGGTAGAAGAATTTAACCTTCAGTCAATTAGGTATTCGGAACCAATAAAAACGAATATTACAATTCATTTAATAAGAATGTGGCGGAACAACCTTAAGGGGAAATGGAGAATAATTATAATAGAAGAAGGAGTAATGAAGTAACCAACTCCAAAAAATATAACCAAAATGAAAAGTATAGTCCTAAAAAGATAGGAAAAATCCTAAGAAATAGTCAGGATTGCTTTGGAACGATTGTGTAGAGAAGAAAACATACGTAAGGAGGTTAAATTATGGAAGAAGAAGTATATGGGAAAGGGTACAAGTTGCTATAAGTGAGAAATACGGAAGTATTAGAGTTAAGGAAAAGCCCGCATCAAAGCGGTAAGTAGATAACTTAATGAGAATTTTACTTATTTATTTTTTGTACCAGAAATTTTAAAGATTGGTTTTTATCGTATAATATTTATGCATTTTAGGGGCTGAGCCAGAGCTGAGCTTGAAACTGATTGAAATTGAGATCGAGTTGACAACAGCAGCCGGATCATTGGTCGATTCTACGTCTGGAGAACGGAGCATCTTGAACGAGTCGGAGGCTGGAGCGGATTTTGACCAGTAAATTGGAAAGTGAGCAGTGTTATTGGTTCTACGTGTCACTGAGTCATGTGCTCTAGTTCTTGACGAGGCAGGAGGATCCAGGATTCGGGCGAGAGTTGATATAGTTCGGTTGTTGATTGAAACTAAAATTTGTAAGTTATTTTGTTCGTTATGATTTATGCTGTCATTATTTAAAAAGTTGCATCTTGTGTGGGTGCACATATTATTCAAAAGCGTTAA
>JABUQX010077054.1:0-5000 GCA_015478945.1 Trachelipus rathkii
AAGTTTTTCTATGAAGAGATCTCCTTTCTACGACAGTTTTCAAATTTTAACCTATTTCCTACTAACAATTTTTATAAACTAGTTTTTTTCTTTTTTCGATAACATATGCCAACCTAAATGTCTTACAAATGATGTGTCTTTACATTGCACCTCGTACCAATGCTCTTCACTTTCGTTTTAGAAATATCGTAAACAAAAACGTTTCCTCAATATAATATCTTTTATCCTTTATCAATAGCAACTCAATTGGCACATTTCTTAAAACCAAAGAAAGCATTTCTATGGGCTGAAACTCTGACATGGTTTATAAATAAATGTGGCCACTATAACGTCAATTATGTAATTCAAACTAGCCTACAGCTGAAGATGCGAGCCTTCAAGCACATGGCAATCTCCTTTCAAGCTAATCTCCACATCTCTCAACCAGAGAATGCAGCCATCAGAGATCACTCGGATATTACCAAGAACCCTATATCTCTTCGGAACTTCTACATATGAGGAGTGGAAAATTTATAAATCTTCATTCGTAAAAACACTTAAACCTATTTCTTTTCTTTGTCACTTCACATTACCTGAACTCTCTCTCTCTCTCTCTCTCATCTCTCTCTCTCCTCTCTCTCTCTCTCCGTCTTCTCTCTCTCTCTCTCTCTCTATAATATATTATTATATATATATATATATATATATATATTATATATATATAATATGTACAATTTATGTATATAGTATATATATATGATATATATATATATATATATATATATATATATATATATATATATTTCTTATATTTTTGTTTTCCTTGTTTATTTATTCTTATTTTTAACTTTTGATGTTTCACGAACGATATTGAACATGTAACACTTCATACAATCTTTTTACTTATTTGAAATTGTTTTAATATTTTTAAACATTTAACTACATAGACTAACCTTATAATTGGATTAAACCTCTAGAACGTCATTTTCGGGTGTTTTTCTGTGTCTGTAGTCATTGTTTCGGCGTTTTTATTTTTTCCAAACCTAATTTTTTGATATTTTTTCGTATCAACTTCTACAATTTTTTCGAAATGACTTCAAACTTGAAATATACATAGATGGGTCTATTATACGCACAAAATGCACATAGAAGTTTTTTGATTTTGGGAAAATTGTGCTCAGCATTGTCGAATTTCAAAACCTACTTTTATTTTTTTAATTGCTGAGCACAATTTTCCAAAAAATAAAAAAACTTCTACGTGCATTTTGTGCGTAATAGACCCATCTATGTATATTTCAAGTTTAAAGTAATTTCGAAAAAAAATGTAGAAGTTGATACGAAAAAATATCAAAAAATTAGGTTTGGAAAAAATGAAAACGCCGAAACAATGACTACAGACACAGAAAAACACCCGAAAATGACGTTCTAGAGGTCAGAAAAAGCTGCGGTTTGCTTTTTTCCCCCATCAAAATTGTCTGAAAATTAAGAATTTTATGTCCATTTTTAGGTGGGGGCTAAAATGGGGTTCCAAAATCTCAAATATTAGATCCATCCTTTTTTTTTTAATAATATAAAAATTTTATATTATATAATATATATATATATATATATATATATATATATATATATATATATATATATATATATATATATATATATAATATATATATATATATATTATATATATATATATATATATATATATATATATATATATATATATATATATATATATATATATATATGCAAAAGTGGGCGGGGCCTCTGAAAAAAAAGAATATTATATATATACACTGTATATTATATATATATATAATATATATATTGTTTATATATAATATATATATTAATTATAATAATAGTATATATATATATATATATATATATATATATATATATATATATTATGTACAAAAGTTGGGCGGGCCTCTGAAGATAAAAAAAAAATTCTTATATAAAAAAGTGTAAATATATGTATATATATATATATATATATATTTTATATATATATATATATATATTATATATATATATATATATATATATATATATATATTATATATATATATATATATATATATTATATATATATATATATACTTTGAAGAAAAAAATATTGGACCCAAGCCACTTTCGATATTTGATTAAATAGAGGTGGGTGGGAAATATCTGAAGCCGATTGTACATATACATTTTTTTAATAGCAAAAACACTTAATTAAATTTAATATGCTACATGATTTTTCATATAAATTATAAAAATTAAAATAATAAATTTTTAATAATAATAATAATAATAATAATAAAAATTAATAATAATAATAATAGTTACATTGAAAAAAATTAGAATAATTAAAATTATATTTTGTAATATGGTATAGAAAAAAATTATTATACAATTAAATCTGATAAATTATATAAATATTATTATTTCAACATATTTATAAAATTATCAAAGAGAAATTGGGCTAATTCCTGAAAAGGGGCTACTAATTGCAACACAGTTTGCGTGTCATTTAAACCCCAAAAAGAATTAGTTAAATAAATTATTAATTATATATAAATTTAAACAAGTGGAAATAAAAATTACTTTAGCAATTAATACCTAAATTGTTATTATTGTTTGTCAAAAATACAATATAATCACTTCTGATAATCAGATAACTTATCTAACTTATCTAACTTATCTAACCTATCTAACTTATTAAGATATGCTGCATGTCATTTGGTAATAGTTGAGATTAGCTTAATCTGGCGAAATATCGATATTTTTTCCGATAACAATTTTTTTTAATATCTTTCGTCCCCATGTAAGAGGACTAAAAAACCTCTGCCAAATCTCTCTCATATATAAATATATTCACTCTACCAATTTTTTTTTTATGTTTAAATTCGGTTTAGAACCAATTAAGTTTAGGTTATGATAAGTTTTGTTAAGTATACACAGAAAATCTGTCTACTTAACAAAACTTATCATAACCTTGCTTATTTTTCGAACGTAAAAAATATAATATATGAAAATACCGAATAACGTTGCTTATAAATATATCGTAATTGTGGCAATTTTTTATTAACAACATGTGGCAGCGTTGCTTCATACCCATTTCAAACATCGATTATTTTTAAAAATATCGATTTTTTTTAGAATACGTTAAACTCAACTATTACCTGTTATTTTATAAAGTTCAAACAAACATACATACGAATAAACAAATTAATATTTTTAAGAGATCAAATATAGAGGAAAGAATAGAAAATTAAATTTTAAGTTTATCAAAACTTAATTTCTTTGACCGAAAGGAATTAGATCCTTAAAGCACTTTTTCTTCTTCATCCCCAGAGGGAATTATTGAATTAACAGACATTGATGAGATGCTTCCTTACATCGATTCAAAGAAAGAAAGCTTCAATCAGTTTCATCGCAATTGGCTTCAAAGGCTATTAGAAGCTCGACAACAAATTGGTACTACTACTACTACTACTACTAATACTACTACTACTACTACTACTACTACTACTACTACTACTACTAACTAATACTACTACTAAAAAAGAATAATTAATAATAATAATAATAATAATAATAATAATAATAATAATAATAATAATAATAATAATAATAATAATAATAATAATAATAATAATAATAATAATATAATAATTAGAAAAATAAGTATAAAAGAAAAATATAAATAAATAACAATAATATAATTAATATAATAATAAAATAATAAATAATAATAATAATAAATATATTTATTATTATTATTATTTTTATTATTATTATTATTATTATTATTTTATTATTATTATTATTATTATTATTATTATTATTATTATTATTATTATTATTATTATTATTATTTTATTATTATTATTATTAATACTATTATTATTATTATTATTATATTATTATTATTATTATTATTATTATTATTTTATTATTATTTATTTGTGCTAGTAGTGTAGTAGTAGTTAGCATTATTTTTATTATTATTTTTATTATTATTATTATCAATATTATTATTATTATTATTATTATTATGTTTAATTATTATTTTATTATTACTATAATAATAAATGATTGCTAGTACTATATTATTATTATTATTATTATTATTATTATTATTATTATTATTATTATTAATTATTATTATTAATTATTATTATTATTATTATTACTTATTATATTACTAACTACTAAATGTGGAGTCCCCATCGTATTATTTTAGAATTTACATCGCAAGAGATTTAAACATATATAAATAATAAGTATATATATATATATATATATATATATATATATATATATATATATATATATATATATATTAAGATAAAAATTAGAGAGTCCTCTTCTTAAAAACTCAGACTCTATAGTTAAATAAAACAATTAATTAAAAACCACTTTAAAAAACTTTAATGAAATGAAAATTACTAATAGTTGACGTTTCGGGACCTAAAACAGCTCGGTCCCCTCCTCAGAACTAAAACTAATTTCTAAAAAGAATTTAACAATTTTAAAATTACTATAAAAACACAGTATAAAAAGGTTACAGAGAAAATTATAGGGTGGCGTCTCGTTCTCTTTCTTCTTATTCATTACTTATTCAATATTAACGATTCACTCCTATCTTTTATGAATTTTTTGGTAATAGAATCAAAATTGAAAAAACCCTCGGACAAATTAAAATTATTTCTTGTTGATATAAAAAATGATTCTATCATCTGATTTAAGTTTTTATCTTTGGACCGGAATAAAAAATATGCTCCATCCCAATTCATAACATGGTCTTCACGGGTCATGTGTCCAAAAACTGCGCTGCTTTGATTCCCTCTTCTTACTCCTCCCTTGTGCTGGTCGATTCTAATTTTCAAGGACTTTAGCGTTTCTCCATAATATGATTCATTGCACATATCACACGGAATATGATAAACACCTCCCATAGCCTCTCTTTTTGTAGTATTGTTAATGACTAAGATGCGTGAGAGAGTCTCAGGGAAATTAAAGATCAAATTAAT
>JABUQX010077054.1:12500-24845 GCA_015478945.1 Trachelipus rathkii
AGTATAGAGACAGTTGGAGGTTTGCTTTCTAAGCTCTTAAAGCCTGATTTTCGGTTAAGAACTAGGTGTCTATAGAGCAAGAGAGAGATGATTCTCAATAATTTGAAAATGAGAGTAATGAAGGTGGAGACTATCCCAAATGGTCTACAGGGAAAATGGTTAGGTTGGTTAGGTTAGGTTAGGTTAGGTTAGGTTAGGTTAAGTTAGGTTAAGTTAGGTTAAGTTAGGTTAGGTTAGGTTAGGTTAGGTTAGGTTAGGTTAGGTTAGGTTAGGTTAGGTTAGGTTTGGTTAAGTTAGGTTATGTTAGGTTAGGTTAGGTTAGGTTAGGTTAGGTTAGGTTAGGTTAGGTTAGGTTAGGTTAAGCTTTGATGGATTCCTTACAGCAACTCTAAATAACCAGATTTTTTTTTTTTCAAATGTCGACCATTTGACATTTCTCTCATTTTCCCTTTCGACCATTTGTCACTTGTTTCATTAAGGTAAATGTTGCACAAAACTAATGAGGCACCAATCCCACCATCAGAGATAGTTGAGTCCCAAGTGATCATGTTTAGTGATGGAAGAGCAATTTCTAGATGGCGCCCCTCCCATCAACCCCACGACTAAGTGATATCTCACCATCTTAAATTTGCTAAATATAAAAATGAATTGTGGGTAAGGTATATGATTCAGTGTAGTCTGTGAAGGAACAAAAAGGCAAAGACGCTCAGTATGTAAGCCAGATTGATCAGTAAATTGTCAGCGAACATTCAATGTGTCATATTTAAAGTACATAGGATATACCCTCTGTGATAATGAAGGGGGGGAAAGGGATGAATATAATAATTGTTCACTGAAACTCATATCAATTTTCAGTTCAAACGAACACTTCATACGAACACTACGTATACCCAATGTCTTATATTGCTGTCATTGGATGGTGGCCATTCAACTATATATATATAATATCATATAATAATAATACAGCCTAAATATATTATAATAATATTATATATATATTATATTTATATATATATACTATATTTAGTACGTAGTTGCTATGCCTTTGCGTATATAGTAGTAGTGTATGATAGGACATCATGCTTTGAGTACCCTGGTGGTTAGCTATGATAACTCTAGGTGAGGATAAAAACTACATATATCAATTTCCGTAACCTAAATACCATGCAGAAGTAAAGAATATTGATTATTTTATTACTATAGCCCTGTATTGTACTTATCTGAGCTTAAAAGGTAAAGTATTTCTATAAATACCAGTCAGATCTTTCTTACAAGTCGAGTTTTCTCTATCTTACTTTAGCTTCTCTGAACGTCACTTAATCTCTTTTACTTCATCTTTATCGATTTATATCTCCTCCTTCTCATATCAGCTTCTTATTTCTCTCTTTCTCTCTCCTCTTCTGCTCCTCTCTCTCTCTCTTCCAGATTTAAACATGGAAATATTAACTATTCTGTTAGATAAAGCGCATCAGTCATTGAGGAAATCAATTTGTTAAAATTGATTATGACAAACCCACCATAAAAAAACAAAAATGAGTGCTCATTTTCGATAGTTCCCAGCGTCATGAATTAAAGGCATATTATCAAATATGATCATTTATTAGCTCCTTCCGTCATGAAACTACCTAAAAATGTAATAAAGGACTAGTCTTATCCTAGATAATATTTATAGTGTAAGAACTCTTTAAATATAATCTTAGGTATCCTTATTACTAATCGTAAGTTTTATTGCACCACATTTCTACAAAAAAGGTCACGTCTATTATGAAAATAATAATAATTAATTATAATTAATATTGACCTGTACGGAATTAGGTATACTTAAAACATACTCCGCCCTAGCGTAGTAGTAGGTAATATAACAAAATAAAGGAACTATTATACTATAAAAAAGTTCAGTACCTATCAAATATCTCTTAAGTTTCTATATATAATAATCGCATCAACGCATATACATTTAACCACGAGAAGAGTGTCATTTCGTATCTGTTAAAGTAGTAACTAGTGACTAGTATGATAGTATATTCTGTTTACGAGGTGGTATTTCTCGTCGAATGGGGCTTTCAATAACATTTGGTCATAAGTGTAGCGTAATCCAGAAATACACCGGCATTCTTTCAAGTATATCAAGGAAGATAAATTTAATAAAATTAATAAAATAATAAAGTTTGATATACTTTGACAACTGTACCCAACAAATAGTCTTCTGCTTGGTAAGTCACTTATTCTATAACTTCTAACTGAATATAACATCTAATTCGTGTTTTGAAAGATTTCACATCATATTATATGATTGTAGTTTTTTTAATTTTAGACAAATTCCTGATCAATTCCTCTGTAAGAGTTTCATTGTGGAATAATTTCTAAGTATTATTTGCAGTCTTCTACTTCATATCTGCTCCATCACAACCCATGCCGTCGTGGCCAGAGTTTTTTTAGGTGAATTAATAGTATTGCTCTTGTTATTATAAAGAGCTTATTTACTAAACACTCCTTTTCCATATCTATATGATAGAGTGACTTTTTTTCACTAAATATTTATCTAAGCCAAGGTATACTGTCGTGCTATCGTCTTCTCATACTCTCCTTGTGAGGTTCTTTGTTAAGGTCAGTATTTCTATTTGAGAGAGGACTCTTTAAGCTGCCATAAGAACTTTTTGTATACTTGTATTCTTTCTAAGAATAAAATTGTTTGAGTATATATATGTCATGGCAATGAATCATACAATACAACAATGCGCGTACTATCCACCCGCGATAATACGAACTGTGATAGAGCTTAAGCAGGTATAGTTCCACGACAAATAAGTTTGAGAAACTCAACAATTCATTATGTCGGCCATATTAGTGAGTCATTTTCTCAGTGGCTAAAATAAATATTCTATCAACTAGTTTTGTCTATTTTGCTCAATCTCGAATGATAAGTGAAATGCTGGCAGCACTTAGTTTTTTCCTTGGCGTTAAGGGTTCGCTTTCCGGTAAAACAGGATATAATTCTTCGATCTTATTCTGTACGCCGCCACTGCTCAAAAAGAAATTCTGAGGTATTTCTACTTAACTTCTGTCGGGATCCTAGAGGTCAGACGCGGGTTATATAGTCCTTGATTTTCTTCGGTATTTGTTACTGAGCATCTATTGTGGTAATCGCTCATGTGCAGCAATGACCTGTATCTATTTCCCTGTCTCTATTATTTATCTCTCTTATTTGTAGATTTCGTGTCTTAACGGTGTTATAAGCGCGATCGTAAACAATTGTATATTCTCTATCTTCCGAGTTATTTAAATTGAGTTAAACGCAGACATGTCAGTAAATCATACGAAGACGTGAGAATTTTTTTAGTGTCTGATAGAGGTTTATTTATGTCTCATAAACTTCAATGTAAAGTTCTATAAATATATATAGAAACAATATTCATAAAGTCTCCAAATTTAGGTCTGTTTTACTCCTCTTTATACAAGATACTTCATATAATGTGAGAAACATATTAATCTCTCGTAGTAACACTTTTCTAATCAAATTAATGGTATTATGCATTCCACTATAGTTGTATTTTATAGATCACGTACTTTTTACATGTCACAAATCTTTCAAATTTTACTTAATATTTCGTTTTATCATTTATTTCGCTTTTGTTTCTTTAAAGTTGACCAAATAATGTTTTTATGTGCTATAATATTTTTAAATTGTACGTGCGTGCATCCAAGAAGAATACTATTATCAGTCAAATATTCAACCTTTAAAATGCGAAAATTTCGAAATGCGTTAGTGTTTATACAATAATTTGAATTAATATCGATAATGTCGAGTTGTTCCATTCTTTAATATAAATTTAAAATCATGTTTACACAATCTTTACTTCTGACACATCATTTCTTTTGCAAATCTTCTAGACTCTGCGCATTTGAGTGTAGTATAGAAGCACTCAATCATGTGATGTGTGGTATGCTTTCGGTGAGAGGGTGAGAATTCTTTGTTGCAGAGCTTGCTATCAGCTGTTAACATATGCTCGTGTGCAATCTGTGATTCCGTGTCTTGTCGTATAGTTTTTTACTCTCTTTCCATAGGCGTTGTGGAAGTAAGTATTCATTTGTCGAGTAGTTCTGCTGTGACTGTCGAGTCTTTTTTGGTAAACTCTTGTTCCAATAAAATATCGGAATATTTTACGCTTAATTTCAGAGAAATTGTCATCACTTTTTTGCAACTTTTTTTTTAAATTCCTTTTTCACCATTGTTCACTTTCATAGCACTAGGCTGAGAGCTTTCTTTCAAATCTTACTGTTGTGAATTTCCTCCTGTTCTATCTTCGGAAAGATTGTTGAATTCGATACTCGCCTTTAGGTCATTTAAAGACTGCTAAACTTTTTTATTGCTCTATATGCTCTGTTTCTTTCATATTATTCTCTATCTCTTACATTCTCTTTGTCATTCAATCTGATCTGATCTTCGAGGTGTGATATCATCTTTAGTGTGAGGTCTCTAAATCTCCATCTTACGATTTCATCAAGAACCCTTTTTGGTAGGAATTATGTCCCTTATTCCTCCAGTTGACCCCTAGTTTTACGCCACAGGAATACAAGTGGATCCAAGCGACAGTCGTTTGTGTGTGTGCGTGTCTACTAATGTTAAGTTGAGCTGTGTGTGTGTAAGTGGCTAAATATATACAGATGCGCCACTGGGTAAATGTAAGAGTCGGTGCCACGCATTGATACCATTTCTTGAAGAGGGAAAATGTACTGTCAATATACAACTAAGTGCAATAAGACAATAGGTGAATGTTGTTATTGAATGGTATAAGTATAAATATTATTCGGTGTTTGTTCCGTGTAATTATCATGTCATACGCTAGACAATGCTGTCCAGTCAAGTTACATATTAGGAAATAGGAGTAAGTCGTGAAGAACCTTAGACTCGTTCCTGCCGTCACGATAAAAACGTAGAGCATTATATGTGGGTGTCCACCTCGTTGTGATGTGTTATTGTAATATACAAGTTCAAATTTCTTAGGATCATTTAGATGACCACCTACGATACCACCACACATTAAACTTGCTGAAAAAACTAGTTATCGCTCGTGTGTGTGTGTTTTGTTCGTTCGCATGTGGATTGCTGTGTCTTCGATGTTGGTCCCGGGTGTGATCGTCGGTAGCTTCGTAGTGTTTGATCCGAGTTGATGCAGTCTTTTCTATCAAAGTGAAATAAAATAACATATCCCTACTCACTTTGTAAGCGTTACACACAGCTATCGAAAAATCTGTACATTAAACAACATCTAAAGATACACAGAAATTCTGTATACGTAATAAAGGCCCTCACACAAAACACTTCTTATCAAATCAAAATCATGTTATATTTATATTTACACTAGATATTAAATAATAAATAATAAAACATACACTACATTAAACCTTCACACGCCTATAAAAAAAAAATCAAGTACTTATAGAAAAAAGAGTACCACTTGTGTACATTGTTAATATTAGAATAGAAAGTAGTTTATACTGTGTGAAGCGCTTAAGTTTTCAGGGCTTCACCAAAACATCACAATAGTTTAAAGCATAATTTAAGCTAGAACATTCTGATCTCTGTTCCTCTTTACTACTACTCATGTGTATTCTACTACAATCATCTTACGTCGTTTCATACGCAGTCTTACATCACTCTCTCCTCATGTTAAACACACATACCTATGCTCATCTCTACCATCTCTATCTCCTCCTCTACTCATCTCTCTCTCCTGCGTGCTCTTACTCTCCAAGTTAAACATCCTCCCTGGATATAGATGCCTTTTATTACTTAGAAAGTTCATTTACTTGGCTCTCTATTATACCGCAGTTCACGGTGATTGTTAATGAGATTATTGAATGTACAGTGTTTTAAGTGCAAGCTCTAAAGAAACGGCATATGAACTAGATAGGTCGTGCGTTCAGTGGTATGTCTATAGACATACACGTCTAACGCCGAGTAATATACCACTGAGTTTCCCAAAACTCTCACCTTCATATGCCATGTCAATATTTAACGCTCAAAGTGGGAAGTACTTACATGGCCTCTCATAGTTGTGCTTATCTTCTCGAATTGGTAATAATTCACCTTACTAATCCAATTTTAACATGCATTCTTTACTATGTGTCTATTTTAATTCAGATCTGGTAACTGCACTAACATGATTGGCCTGCCAGGCTTTTAAAAAGGCACCTATTTTAGAAATCACATGGTATACCACCAGTATGTGAATGTTTGACAGCAGCTTGTTCGACAAATACTATGTAGGGTATAAAACCATACAGTACCTGTTGTAGCCACATCTTGTGCCAGTCTGAAACACAGAGGTATAGACTGAACAGAGATAAAAATCACGAAAGCCATGACCTATACCCACCCTGAAGGATTCACGGATAAAAAGAGCCATCAATTCTATCTTGTACCTGTTAACTCGCATGCATCATGTGACCCGCTCTCTACGGGTGAAGATTGTATAACCTCGAATTAAACACTTACACAATGCGTGCAAGCTACTATTAGTTATAGACGCGCTCCCTCCTACGACAAAACATCATCTGGCATAAATTTGCTTTGTCATATATCGCACGAAAATACTGTTCAATCAATAATCATTGCTCTATATGAAGTCTCTCTCTACAAGTTGAAAACACCACAATACTGCATAAGTTAGATTTATGTGCCGGGAGGCCCATTTTAACACCATATTTCGAGGTTAATAATTCCAATTCATCCTAAAGTATAAGAACATGAGTTTATATCACCAATCTGTATAACATCTCGAATCTTCTAAAACTCAGTATAGTAACAAGTCAGTTTTCTATCTATCTCTAATCGAAGACATACTGATTACTCAATTCATACCACACTTCCTAAGGTATGCCTATAGGTTAAAATATTAGAGACTCTAATTATATTCATAAGATTGTTAAAAGCTAATTCAACTGTCCTTTCAATGTCGCTTTGTATTATATTGTTTATGTGATTTTTAATATATTACATATATCTGAAAATTACATGATTTTGTGTGGTATATGTAAAAAAAATATAATATATTGAAATCACTACCAATGAAATCTTACACCATTTTCAGTGAGTTTTTTTTTTCTTCTCTATACACCATCGACAAGTTTTTGAAGGCACATAATTTCATTAACATATATGAGAGAAAAGTAGGCCCTAGAGTGGTGATTACAATATAAGACATACATTAAATGCTCCTGTAATGAGTTTAACAGTTTATGAAGAAATTGAGAATAATGTTTTAATATAAAAATGTTATAAAGTGTATACCTAATACATAAAAGCTATGGTGGGCTTTATATTTGACCCATGTGAAAGACAAAAGGTAGTATTTAGGTCGTGTTTTTATGACGTGTTCATATATATAAGTGTTAATTTAATGTTAATAAGTTGCTTATGGAGTGAGTGTAAGTGATAGTTCATAGTTGAAATGTGAGTGCGTATAATAAGTGTAAGTGGTGTGTGTGTGATGTTGTGTGTGTTGAATGTGTTGTTTCAGTAATGTTGTTGGTGTTATAGATCAGCTTGGTGTAGTATAATTAAGGTTGATAAATGTTAGTGTATTTGTATGTAAATGTCATATAAGCTGTTCATTAGTGAATGTGTGTAATAAGTGTCATTAATGATATGTTGTGTGTTTTAGTATAATATTAATATAATTTTATATTGATGTTAGTATGTTGTGTGTAGTGTGTAAGTGAGTGTTAGTATTAATAAGTATAAATTAAGATGTGTTGATGAGTGTGTGTGGTGTGTTGTGTTTGAGTCGTATATATTATATATATATAGTGTGTTGTGTGTATACCGCGAAAAGTAAGAATAAAGTATAGGAGATATAAGATTATCCCTTACAGGATCATATATATAATAGGTATACATCAATGACCTCATGTTACACTCAGATAACCTTAATACAAAGGCATCAGGCATCTCAGTTATACCTATGGATGAGCTCAATGGCCTATAGGGTATTATATATATATTATATATTAATACAGGGTGGAGGCTTAGGTGCAGTGATGTATATAGGATTATATGTTAGACTTAGGTGGTACGGTACTATAATGTGATAGGTGTATAGCTATAGGTTGTATATGGTTAGTTTTTGTAAGTTAGGTATACTTAAGATTAATAGTGTGATAGGCTATAGGTTTAATGGATAGGTTATAGGTTACAGTTAGGTTACTTAGGTTATAGGTAGGTTACGGTTAGGTGCAGGTGTAGCTATGAGTGTATAGCATAATTGATATTTATAGGGTATCCTCGTAAAAGGTCTCAAATGGCCTGAATATTATCTATGGTCAAATAATACTAAAGTTAGGTTATAATGATAATGATTATATGAGTAGGTATAGGTTATCATAGGGTTAGGTATAGGTTCAGGTTAGGCATACGCGTTAGGACTGCAGGTGTTAAGGCTAGGTGTAGCTCTGCGGGTAAAGTGAGTTAATCCGTTACATATAGTATTTACTAAATGTACTTCTCTGAGTAATATTTCTTATCGAGCTCATAAACATAGTGTGGTCGTTTAATTTAATATACTATATAAATGTGGCTTTAATGAAAAATTACTATAAAATATAATAGATAAACTTGTGATGATAAATTATTAATTTTACGTTATTTATTATGAATATGTATATATATATAATATTTTGTGCGTACATGAAAACATACATTAAAGACGTGAGAAATACACGCTTCGGTCTATTACCTATAGTATAGTTACTGTTACTTATAGCTACTAGTTGTACAATCCTATAAATTACTAATAATATAAATTAGTACAAAGGAAGAAATATAGATATATTACTCAATCTAACTTATGTTGGTTTAATAAAATAAAATACCATAAATTTTAATGACAAACAATGGTTTATGTTGGAAAATCCTTACAATACATCTCAGTAGATATATACTCAGATTGTCTATAATTAATGAATCATTCACACGAACGAAATTCCAATTTCAATCTTAAATATATTATCATTAACATCTACCAATTCATCAAAGGTTGTTTAAACTCCTGCAACTGGAAAACTCACTTTTAAAGAGTATAAATAATTACATTATCATTAATCTTCTTGATTAATTCCAATCATTTTATAATAGGATATATATAATAAATATATATATATAATATATTATATAATATATATATATATAATATACTACTAATACTATAATTTAATATATATGGAACAGCTCTCAGATAGTACTCGATATGTGCTTTATATTACTGTCTCTATTATATTATTATATACATTTATTATTAATTAATTATTCATTAATTAATTATATATATTATTTATAATATATATTATAATAGAGTATAATAATATATTATATAATATTATAATAATTATTAATATATACTATACTATATATATTATATATTAATTATATATACTATATATAATATATATTATAATAATAATATATATATATATATATAGTATATATACTATATATATACTATTATATATTAGTATTATATTATATATTAATATATTAATATGTATAGTTATATATATATTAATATATATACTATATTATTATATATATATATATACTATATACTAATATATAATATATATATGCAGTAACGGAACAAATAATAAAAAATAGTTACCCATTTAATAATATAGATAATATTTAATCACTAATATTTTTATATATATCTCGCCCTGCAACGCGATCCTGGTCACGCGCAATTGAATATATTATATATATATGTATTTAAAATTTATATATTTGAGTTATAAATTATAGAAGTTCAAATGATTATCAACTACATGTTCAAGTTTATAAACTTAAAGAGTTGGAAATAATATTATTGTATTTACTAAGAAGCATGAAGATGTTTTTAAGAAAGACTTTGAATTTCTATTATCATGTATATGATAAGTGTATATTTATTCTCTAATATAGATATATATCCTAATTATTTTTAGAATAATCCTATGCTTTTATTGCGATATCGGTATGTGGAATGCTACCTAGTTGTCTTAAGGCTGTCATAATAAATAGATCTTCAATAACTAAGTTTTACATAGTATGATCAACCAGGCTAAGCCACATTCGTGACGATTAAATCTATTTAAGATTTTTTTAAAATTCTTAAAAAAAACCCTTTTCAATATTATATTTTTACATACATAAAGCGTCCATCTGATAAAGCGTATATTGTATATATAATATATACCGTATATTAGTCTTTTTACATTATTAAGTATATTATAATTACTATAGTATATAATAATATTATATATATACTAATGACTCTTAAGTATTATATATTATATAATATTATATATAAATATATAATATTATATTAATATATTTATATATATATACTATAATATATATAAGTATTATAATATAATATATATATATCCTTATCTATTGAATTAGACTATTTATTTAGGTATTATATAAGTTTTAAACAGAATATCGAAAATTATGTTATTCGTATCGTAAAATATTACTAATATATGCTAGCTATCATATTTACTACTAAAGCATTGCATCCTATAATAGCTCTTTGGTTAACTTTATCCCTTAATACTTAGCTGGTTCTATAATATGTGTCGTGTGTTCTTTGCTACGAATGCGACGACTACCGTCGGATAACTTGTTTATAAAAATACGCGGACGATTTGAAACCGCGACAAACGCATGCGTATGGAACCTGCGTAGACAATTAAACGTCGTCAACGAACTGATAATTATGCCGATTCTATTCCCGCACGTAACCGCGACTATTAATATGAATAATAATAGATATGAGCGACAATTATTTCCCATATCAGAAATATAAACCTGAAAGGTGCGTGTCAACTGCCAAATTATGTCAACACAGGTTATTTAATTACTACTAATTAATAAAAAATAAAACAAAAACAATATATAATATAAAATCTAAAAAAAATAAAATAATTAAAATAAAATTCTAAAATAAATATATAAATCTATCTAAAATAAATTGTAGAAATAGAAAATAACATCAAATAAAGATAACAATATAAAATAAAAGAATAAATAAAATAACAATAATTAAATACTGAAATAAAAAATAATAAATCAATAACAATAATAATAAAAAAAAAATAAAAAAAAAAGATAATACACCCGAATGATAGGTAAGCATGAAGATGATAAAAAAATCTGCGCCAAAGAAAGTTCCTCTAGAATAGTCAGGTAAAAATTACGTATATATTCGCTTTAGTGTTCCAAAACTAGACCATTAGCCATGTCAGTCAATGGTCAAAAAGGGGGTAGTCAGAGCCATATATATTATATCAGGTGCAAATCGATCACTACTATATCCATCGCTTTACATATATACCAATCTTGAATAGTTTATGAGAGCTATCACATACATTGTTAAGCTTGATGATCAAGAGGTATCCACTAGACCATAATACTAGTAGCTATTGATTTAAACAAGTGTTATGGAGATTATTTTTATAATTCCTTATCTCATATAAATTTTATTAAAATAACGATTCAATTAATTTACGTACTACTAGAGGGGCTGAGAAGCCTTGCGTGTGATCTATGGGCTTAGCTCAGCGTTTGGATTCACTAACACATTGAAGTTGGCTCACCGTTAAGGGTACACATTATGTTTTCAAGTTTGTGAGCTAAATGCATACTTCTACAATCATGGATCATTTTAACGTTAGTTCTGGATCACTATATATAGGTTTGTTTTTTATAGCCCTTCGGTAATTATCCCTTCTTGTATGAACGTTAACATGTTCAATCCTATATACACATATCTGAGTTGATTAAAGTTTGACAGATGCATGAATATAATATATATACTTATATATAACGCACTTTCGTCGAACGAAATCAGAACACCATTTAATAGCTGGTGAGTGGAGGTTTAAAAATACGTATCTCATACTGAAGACATATATTAAAGAAAGTGAGTCTTTATGGATCTCAGGTCTACCAGGCATAGCCTTCTAGTATATATATCCTGTGCAGTTACATACGAATACTATTGATCCAAGTTCACTCAATATAAACATTTATATCACAAAGATATAATGATTACATTTCTATTAAAGCACGATCACACCTCTGCTGCAGAGTGTAGAAAGGGATTACCTGAAAAAGACGGAAGGCCTAATGTGCCATTTTTTGCCCTCTGCATTTGAGTACTCTTACATTATACGCTATGTCTTCTTGGACGTTCCGCAAACTTATGCTTCTTTTCATTCCTCTCGGTTCTTATTCTGTAACGTACGGGTCGTCCTGGAAAGAGGTGCTCGATCAAGTGTATAAAATCTCTCTCTTCTTCTTTTTTT
>JABUQX010077055.1:0-2500 GCA_015478945.1 Trachelipus rathkii
CAACACGAGAGAGATCATGATATAAGAATATAATATAATGATAATATATATATCATATAATATATATTATAATATATATATATATATATATTATTATTAATATATATATTATTATACTAAATAAACTATATATATATATATATTTCGAAGATCGTACAACATAAGAAATTATTTTTAAATCAATAGCTACAATAATACTATGTATCTCATTGAGATAAAAAAAAAAT
The DNA here is from genome assembly GCA_015478945.1 of Trachelipus rathkii. Taxonomy (NCBI): domain Eukaryota; kingdom Metazoa; phylum Arthropoda; class Malacostraca; order Isopoda; family Trachelipodidae; genus Trachelipus; species Trachelipus rathkii. Next base: position 228 of record JABUQX010077055.1, read on the forward strand.
TTTTTTTTTTATTATTTAATATATTTTCATTTCATTTTAAAATTTATTTTTATTTTTATAGATCATTTATTTTGAATAGATACAAAATGATAATTAAAAAGATAAAGAAAAAAAAGATTTTTAAATATTTATAGAAAATATTTCAATTGTTATCCGAATTTTTTTTATTTCAATAGGAATATTTTTTTTCAAAATAATGACATAAGTTTTCATATATTGTTCGAAATATTTATAGGTAAAACTCCATCATAGATTTTTCTAAAATGTATATATATATAATATTAATACTATATTATATAATTATTATATATAATATATTTATAAATAATATGTGTGATATATTATATATATATATATTATATATATTAGAGGTATATAATTATATATATATTATAATTATAGATTGTTATATTTATTTGGATGTGTTATATTTAAGGAATAATTAGTTATTATATATTAAGTGATTAATTAATTGAGGTATATCTATATTTATATATTATAGTATATTATATAGTATATATAATAGTATTATATTAGGTGAGTGATATTGATAGGAATATATATACTAATTATATAGTAGTATAGTAGTTGATATATAATAATATATAGTATATTAATAGATATATAAAATATATAAATTTTTATAATAAACTTTAAATAATATAAAAATAACAATAATATTGGATTCCTAAAGAGAATGAGAATAACATGGTAATACCATATAATAACTTCAATGATAGCCCATTATACGACAATTTTTATAGTAAGATCTCACGTACGCAATCTCCGTTATTCGATTTGGGCACGAATGTCACCTTTTTTAATGGAATGAAAAATAGCATTATGTATAAAGAGGTGTGTGTTGGCTCTTTTGTTTTTTACATAAATTGTTATATGATTTATTATGATAATTAAATTAAAAGGTATTTAGAAGTTTTTTATTTAGCGAAAGATAATGAAGAACTGTTTATCGAGTAGATTATATTAGTATAAGGATTGATCGTTTCTAATATGTTAACTATCGTGTATAAGGCAACGATACGACACGAGTAAAGAGATTCGCTTACTGATATATATATATATATAATATATATAATATATATATTATCTATATATATGATATATATATATATACAACTATTAATAATATTATATATATTATTATATATATAATATATTTATATTATATTAATATATAATAATATATTATAATACTGTAAAATATATAATATAATATAATATATATATTAATATATATATTATATTATATATATAATATATATTTAATATATATATATATATATTTATTTATATATAATATATTATATATATATATTATATTAAATTATATATAATTTATATATATATACTTATATTAATATATATAATAATAATTATATTATGATATTAATGATATATATATATATATAATATATAATATATATATAATTAATATATATAATATATATTATATATATTTTATTTATTTATTATTATTATGCTTTTCCACTCTTTCCGCTTGAGTGGCGTGAGGTAGTGGGTACGTACAAGCTCTCCCACTTACACACCTACCCCCTCATCTCGTCACTTACCTACCCTCCTCCACCCCACTCTATCCTCGCCAAAACCCTAACCCTCTTCCTCCTGCATTACCTCCCTCTTTTCCAGATTTCTTTATATCCATCCATCCACCTCTCACTTCTTGGTCTCCCTTCCTCTCCTTCCTTATCCCTCCCGCTCCCAACTCTCCTAACGTCACTATACTCTGTTCCTCCATTCTCGACCAAATGCCATACCATCTTATAACATTCCTTTCATCCGCTCTTTACCCACCTAATACACCATTTTCCAAATCACATTCTAATCCTCTACAACCTATTTCTAATCCTCTCCTTTACTACTAACTACCCACAGCTCGATCTCACCTTCATCTAAATACTCTCAACTTCTCCTGGATCCTGGCATTGTCAACCCTCCAGCACGTTTCACAGCATTAACAAAACACCGCTGGTACACAAATTTTTTCAAACATACATCTAACTTTCTGTGATAATCCAACCCTTTCCATACTTCTCTCTCAGACACTCAAGCTCTCATTCCTTCTTCCTATCTATATGTTCTATCTCTCCTTCATCCCTCCCCCCTTATCCCAAATCCATCCCTATTCTAAACATCTTTATCTCATCTTCAAAACTTGAACCCCCTCACATGCGGACCTTTAACCATCCCCTCCTCTCCTTTCTGCTCCTAACCTAACACTTTACTCTTTAACC